>WBNM01036912.1:0-27728 GCA_013399055.1 Ramphastos sulfuratus | reverse complement strand
CTAATGGGCCTTTGGACATGAATAGCCAGGAGAATGGCAGTTAGCCAAGCTTGACCATATTAGGTGAAGCCATAGGCTTACTTTATCCTTTTGAGGGCAGAACACAGGCCTTGCACAAAGCATACACAAGCTGAGCATGTGTACCTTGTTTACCACAGGATGCAAACAAGTCTGGGCAAGCCAGAATCCTCAGACTTAGTGGCTCCAGGTTCTTTGTCTTCTTTCCCATGGTTGTTTCTCCCCAAAACAGAAGCAGGGAGAGCAGAAAAACACGTCTGGGCAGGCCAGGACATGTATAAGCCTATTGCCTGCTAAGGCCTACCACAACACTGTTATACTCAGTATTCTACAGATCAACTGAATTAAAACTGGGAAACACAAAGCCTAATAGCCTTACAACCATTTCAATTTGCTACTAATTATAACACCCTCTTAAATTGTGCTCCTACGGTGTTCAATAGATATGTGCCACTTCCCTTGCCAACTTACTGGTACTACAACTACTGTATAATTAAGCTCTAAATACAGAGCCTTACAGTTTCAGCAGAGTACTTTCACTGTAAAAGGTATGGCAGTATAAATTCAAATATCGCCAGCTTTTCTAATATGTAACTAAGTGCCAGTGCAGCAATCCCACATAAGAAATCTGACTAGTTTTCACTGCTTCCTGCATGTTAAAAGACACAGCCTTTTGTACACCCCTCAAAGCCACCACGAACCCTAACACTGTGAGAAGACCAAAAGCTGAAAACAAATTTGCAGAAAGCCTGAAAGTGCTACACCATGATATTAACACAGCGGAAAAACACACTGGTGACAAAACAGCATTCACATCTTCCTCCCTGGTCTCCCAGTGACAGAACAAGAAGACAGAGTCTCACAGTATCACAGTATAGCAAGGTTGGAAGAGACCTCAAAGATCATCAAGTCCAACCCATTACCACAGACCTCAAGACTAGACCATGGCACCAAGTGCCACGTCCAAACGTGCCTTGAACACCTCCAGGGACGGTGACTCCACCACCTCCCTGGGCAGCCCATTCCAGTGGGGAATGACTCTCTCGGTGAAGAACTTTCTCCTCACCTCGAGCCTAAACCTCCCCTGGCACAGCTTGAGACTGTGTCCTCTTGTTCTGGTGCTGGTTGCCTGAGAGAAGAAAGCAACCTCCTGCTGGCCACAACCACCCTTCAGGTAGCTGTAGACAGCAAGAAGGTCTCCCCTGAGCCTCCTCTTCTCCAGGCTAAACAATCCCAGCTCCCTCAGCCTCTCCTCATAGGGCTTGTGCTCGAGGCCTCTCACCAGCCTCGTTGCCCTTCTCTGGACACGCTCAAGCACCTCAATGTCCTTCTTAAATTGAGGGGCCCAGAACTGGACACAGTACTCAAGGTGTGGCCTAACCAGTGCAGAGTACAGGGGGAGAATGACCTCCCTGCTCCTGCTGGCCACACTATTCCTGATGCAGACCAGGATGCCATTGGCCTTCTTGGCCACTTGGGCACACTGCTGGCTCATGTTCAGGCGAGTGTCAATCAGTACCCCCAGATCCTTTTCTGTTTGGCTGCTCTCCAGCCACTCCGACCCCAGCCTGTAGCTCTGCATGGGGTTGTTGTGGCCAAAGTGCAGCACCCGGCACTTGGATTTGTTGAAAGCCATTCCGTTGGACTCTGCCCATCTGTCCAGGCGGTCAAGGTCCTGCTGCAGAGCCCTTCTGCCCTCCAACCCACCAACATCTGCCCCCAGCTTGGTGTCATCTGCAAACTTGCTGATGACTGTCTCAATGCCCTCGTCCAGATCATCAATGAAGATGTTAAAGAGGATGGGGCCCAGTACTGATCCCTGGGGGACACCGCTAGTGACAGGCCTCCAGCTGGATGCGGCACCATTCACCACCACTCTCTGGGCTCGGCCCTCCAGCCAGTTCCTAACCCAGCACAGAGTGTTGCCATCCAAGCCATGAGCTGACAGCTTAGCCAGCAGTTTGCTGTGGGGGACAGTGTCAAAGGCCTTGCTGAAGTCCAGGTAGACCACATCCACAGGCCTCCCCACATCCACCAGGCGGGTCACCTGATCATAGAAGATCATCAGGTTGGAGAGGTAGGATCTGCCCTTCCTAAATCCATGTTGGCTGGGCCTGAGCCCTTGGCCGTCCCTCAGGTGAGCAGTTATTGCCCCTAAGATAATCTGCTCCATCACTTTCCCTGGCACTGAGGTCAGGGCAGGTTAGGCTGGACATTAGGAAGAAATTCTTCACAGAAAGAGTGATTGCGCATTGGAATGGAATGCCCACGGAAGTGGTGGAGTCACCATCCCTGGAGGTTTTCAAAAGGAGGGTGGATGAGGCACTTAGTGCCATGGTTTAGTTAATTAGAAGGGTTAGGTGGTAGGTTGGACTTGATGATCCTAGAGGTCTTTTCCAACCTGGTTTAAAAAAAAAAAGAATTATACACAGCTGTGCTGCATCTGTAGAGAATGGTGCATCAACACAGTAGGCTACTAGCACACAGGTAGGAAACTAGAAAACTATTTTTCCTCAAGAGTGCAGTGGCAATGAATACAGAAATTCACTGAAAAACACGCAGAGGTGCCCTGAATTACCTAGAAGAGTTCATCTAGTTTTTGCTGCCTGTCTGCCTACCCACTAGAGGGTGATAGCTCTGAAGTATTTTTATGATCGGCTTTAGGTTTTTCTTCCAGTAGTAACGCATCGGTCTGTTGAGAAATGGAACGTGTTTTCAGAAGCCAGACACGCACAACGGGCCCACTCGCGGGTCGCTCACCCGCTTACTGTTTCACTCACTTTTAAGATGATGGTTTTTACGACTGGGCAGCAGCCACCAAACCACCCCCTTGACTGCACACTGCTGCAGTTGTTCACCGATTGCGCAAGACCGCGCTCCGCTATAGTCCAGCGCTCTCCACCGGCGGCTCAGGATGCCTCCGCAGCAGCGCTCGGGGCTCCCGGGAGGCAGACACGGCGCTCGGCGGTCCCGGCAGCAAGGCACGGCGCTCCTTCACCCACGGCTCCCCACGAACGTTTGCCTTCAGCTATCAACAGCTGACGCTACCACACTCACTGGCCCGTCAGGCCAGCAAGCAGCCTTCACTTTACCGGGGCTGCGTCCTGTGCCTACCTGCGCGCGTCTCGTGCTTGGGCACCCGGTAGTACTTGTTGCCGAACTGGTCGCTGCCCACCAGCTCCTTAACAGGTCCGAAAAGTCGCAGGCGCAAGGCACGCAGTACTTGCCAAGGCCGGCTCATCTCGCCGGGGCTTCCGAAGCCAAGGTCGCCGCCACCAATGCACTCTGTCCTTAGCGGGCTACGTCACGCGTGCGTTATGCCGTTCGCTCCGGCCCTACCCAGCCGCTGCTCAGCGGCACTCGCAAGCTGCCCAGCCCACCCACCGACGGCAGGCATACAAGCAACGCTGCTCACTATTGGTGGAGAGCGGTGTGCCCTGAGCCAATCCCCGCCAACCCTGGCCCAAGATGGGGGAGCGGTGCTGCTTGGCTTTGCAGTCAGGTCATGCTGGGCTTCTTTTCGGCCCGTCAGATCGGGCTCGACGATCCACTGCGGCTGCGCCGAGTCGAGTGCACACGGAGGTAGTGGGGCCCGGTGTGGAGCCGAGACCGGCGTGGGGCTGTGCTGCGTGGGGAGGTTCTGGTGCGGCCGCCTCAGGCCCACGGGGCGGTAGTCCGTGACTCCGCCCTGCTAGGGGGCCGTTGCCAGGCCTAAATTTGACTGACCTGAGCTATCCTGCCTTTCCTCCCCAGTGTACTGCGCGCGGAGGAGCCAGGAGTCTCTGGAGATGGCTTGGGCTCCTTGGCAGAAGCTCCTACATATCTGCCGTACCTTGTCCCCGGCTTTTCTGTGGAGTTTTTTTTGTTTACATATGTGAAGTAGCAGCCCTAAGGCTGCCTAAGTAATGGTGCTTTGGTAGGCTGAGAAAGCACAGGGCAGTAAATCGTACCTCAGTATTACTCTCCGTGCTATACTGACGGTTTCACCGTGTTTTCCGCTTTCATGCAGATGTGCTGTCTTCTGAAGAAACAAAATCTATGTGGTGCCTGTGTGATCTCAGTTTCTCCTTCCTCTCACTTGGCCCGTTAGCAGGTTGCAGAAGCAGCAAATGCCAGACTTTTAGTAGGTTCCCAAAAGCAACTGCATAAAGAAGCTTATTAATTTTCCTGCTAAAAGTTATGTGATAATATTTGGTACTTACAGAGAATAAATTTTGCAACAGTATTTCAAGTTAAATCCAACAAAGGCAGCTTCGGTTTAGTTATGTATGCAGCTCCATCAACAGGAAGGATTTGTCTTGATAGTTTATAGCCTTAAGCATTTTAGTTTGAACTTGAAAAACAAAGTCAATCTATGGAAGAGTATAAATTATTTATAGCTTCGATTTGAAATGGTATCTTAAAAACGTTTTCTTAGATTTATTGCATCACTAAAATTCAATCGTGAAATATGTTTGATCTAGTGATCTTATATATGTCACAATTCTTATTCTAGGTGACTTGCATAATTTTATTTTGTATCTTTAAAACATGCTTAAATGACTTGCTGCTTTTGCAGCATGCCTACAAACATGCAGTCAGGAGTCTGCCAGTAACAGCCTAAGCTTCTCACATCAAGATCTTTGCCACTCAAGTTGAAGATGAGTACCTTTTCAGTTATTTGCTTAGTTACATTTTTCTTGATAGTGTTTTTTACAATATAGTGTTGTGAGAAGCTCTTGTAATGCTAATTTTATATTGGGTAGTGCTCTTTAAGGAAGCAGAATCTGGCTGGTTTTGACTATATAATATTAGCATAATTGAAGATACAGGCTACTACTGAGTAGTACAAAATAAAAACTGCATCTAGGAGAAGTTTGTCTTGGAAGGTTTTCATTTGATGCTGCTGTAAAATTACACAAAAGCATTGTTTCCTCAGAAGAAATAGCTTTAATTTGTTTATTCATCTATCCACTAGGTGGCCATAGTTCCAAGTAGGATGAAGCGTTGAAGAGTGGTACGTGATGAGGCCTCAAAGTAACTAGTATTTGTTGTGACTAAAACTGCTTCTTAGCATTCCTTTTGCTCAGTATTTTCAAATTGCATTCCGGTTTTTGTTTTCGTAAGTTGAAATCAAATGCAGTGCTGCTATATATTTCAGCCTGTTTTGTATAACTCGGTTTCTTACCTTCTAAACAACATAAAAAACCCACTATCTTTTCTGGCAACTTCACAGGCATTTTTCCAGACCAATATCATGACTGCAGGTCGTGATTTTACGAAGAATAAATTCATCAAGGAAGCACAAAATTACAATTTGAGCTGTTCAGAGCTACATCATTCCTACAGTTCTGTTTTTCTCATTCATATGTCTATTTCTCTTTTTTGTTTTCAGAGTTCTAAGTTTAGAATTAAATAAAGATAGAGATGTGGAAAGAATACATGGGAGTGGTATCAACACCCTTGATATTGAGCCTGTCGAGGGAAGATAGTAAGTATATACTTTAGTTGGTTAAGATGTGTACTAGTACTTCACAGCGTTTTGACACTACGAATTTGATTCCTTGCTGAACAATCAAGAAATCAGTATGCTTACTGATCCTATATATGCCATGAATCTTGTAACTTCTGGACTTTATTAACACTTGCAGCATGTTATCTGGTGGATCAGATGGTGTTATTGTACTTTATGACCTTGAAAACTTGAGCAGAAAGCCAACTTACACATGTAAAGCACTTTGTTCTGTGGGAAGGTAAGTGCTCAAAAATTGTATTAAAAATTTGTAGCGATGTCTTTTGTGTGACTAGATTTAACCTCACAAAATAATGTTTGCCCTTACTTCCAAGATAAAAAGACTGTATACATTAGTGCTAGAACTCTTTGAAGGCTAGCATGATGCATTGTAGTTTTTGGTATGTAAATACAAAAACAGACCAAAAAAACATGACGCTTTGTGAGGATTTATATGATTTATTAAGTAGCAGGATCTAATTATTTCTCTTGATTTATCTGCTCTTGATGTTTATTTTCTGATACCAGCAGAAGGTCAGAGCTAGTATGCCATTCGTATGTTGTAACATTAGAAAAACAAGACCAAAACCCCAAAACTGTAACACTTCTCCAGGTCACAGTTTCTCATTTGCGAGTTTTCTTATTGTTTCGTATTGACATTTGATGACTATGCCAATGAGAAAGTAGTTCTGGGACTGTTGCAGAGATATTCCTGGCATCTCCCAAATACATATAATGTGTGTATCTTTGAATAATTATGTGCTTAGGCAAAATGAAAATTATCTTTGCATGACACCGTTCAACTGATAAACAAATAAAACAAAAAAACCAAAGAAACAACACATTTGCAGTACTTGGTTTTGTTTACCCTCTCCTTGCTCCCAGTTGTACTAAATAGCTATTTTAAGTTCTCTAGGTATCCACCAGGTATAGAAATAGTTAATACAGAACTTCTGAAGAACATGTTTGAATGAGAAAAGATGTGTTACTGACAAAAATGGGATATACTTTTCTGAAGAGCAGGATACTACCATACTATATGTAATCTCCAAAGACTCAAAGCTTTTATTAATTTGTCAGGCTTTTCTTGCAGGCAATATGAATTTGTACATTACAAGCATTAAGTCTTTTAGCAAAAGCTGGTTTTCCCTTCCTTTAGATAATAAGGTTACTTAGTAGGTGAGACCTCTATCTGAGACTTGTACTAAGATGTATCCTGTTGTGTAGATAATTAATACCTAGGTTTTCCTCTTAGTTTCTTATAGTTCTCACATCATTTGAGGTCTAAGAGCTTCATGAGCAAGATGGACAAGAACATATTTGTAACAATAAAAGGTCTTGTACCATAAAAAAGGAAAAGGGTAATAGAGCATGTATAAAACCAAATTATGCAAGTAAGCTGCATTTAGTAAGTGTTGATAGCTGGAATTAATTGAACAAAATGAATTAAAATCGTAATTAAAGCCAAGTATTAATTCCCAAATCTCAAAACCTAAATGACTTCTGAAACAGACAGAGCAAGCTGAGGAAATAGATGCTGAGAAGACACACCAAAAACCTTGGTGAGTCTGTGCTAGAATCATGCAATTTTTAACTCGAATTATGTTAGTAGAAATATGCCATACTTTAAAATTCTGTTTATAAGCATAGTTGTTGGTCTGTTTCTTGAGTAGGTGTTAGTTTGAATAGATGCATCTTATTTTTATTTTCAGTTGCGTAAAGGCATAAATTGTACTAGTAGAATCTGATACAGTATGTCACAACGTTCTAAATTACAGGATTATTATTATTGATCAAAGTAACCCTAGTAGGTTTCTTGCCTATTCACAGTATTAATGTAGCTTCCTAGTATGTTTTTAATACTGAATGCAACTAATTAGCTACAGATATAGCTTCAGATATATGAATTATTGTAAAATTCCTAATACCGTAATTTTTAATTAGCAGTAAGAAATACTTCAGGTCTAACTTCCTGTCTTTGAAGTGTGTAATAATGACATGTTGCAAACATTTGTCTATATTCCAAGTTTACAAGGCACAACACAACTCTGGTATCAAAAGTTGCTTAAAGAACAAGCTGTCAGTAGTGGTCTGTTGAAGCTATTGCTGAACAGTCTCTGGACTGGGACCACTGAGGGTCTGGTAGTTTAGAGCACCATGGCAGAGTAATAGGCTGTTCTAGGCTACACCTCAGAGACAAGTAATGCAGGAGTTAATAAACTAAGATCAGCAGTTGCTCAATAGCTTTTACTTAGTATTGTCAGTGCTGGCTTCAGGCTAACTCTATCTTAAGATGTCTTCTGTGCTTTCTAGCAATGCAAGTAAGCAGGGAGTTTTATTAGCTTAGGTGTAGTGCTGGATCTATACAGAATATCTGCATCTGCTTTTACACAAGTTATACCCATGCAACAGTTGCCATTGTGGAGGCTGGAACACTTATGAGAACAACGCAAAAAGGGTAAGACCTGAAGTGAGGAAATCTTGTGAACCTTTCACTAACTGTAGTTGAAACCAGTTGGATTTTTTTTTTTTTATATTTGTATTGTATCTCACTGGAATGGAGTTAATTTTTCATCACAGTATCTTATATGGTGCTATATGTTTTGGATTTGTGACCAGTATTGGTAACACTCTGTTGTAGCTATTGCTGAACAGGGCTTGCGTAGTGTCGAGTTATTTGTTCCTCACTCTGTCCCCTCAGGAAATAGACTGGGGGTGGACAAGAGGCTGGGAAGGAACACAACTAGGACATCTGACCAAAACTAACCGAAAGGATGTTGAAATTCCATAACATTCAATACCACATACATCAGTAAAACTGTGGCTGGTGGGTGGCTGAGAAGTGTTCCAAGAGTTGCTATTGCTTGAGGTCTGAATCACTGTTGGTTAACCTGTGGTGAGGGTTTGCTTTTGCATCACTTTAGTTGTTGGTTTTGTTTTGCGTTTTGTTTTGCGTTTTGTTTTGCGTTTTGTTTTGCGTTTCTGCTTAATTATTAAAATGTCTTTATCTTAACCCACAAGTTTTCTTAGCTTTAGCATTTGGATTCTCTTCTTCATCCTACTCCAGTAAGAGGCAGAGAGTTAGTGAGAAAGAGTGATGGTGCCTAGGGTTAATCCACAATAGCATGGTACTTCTGAGTCTGGGAGCACAGTTTTGGGCCCTGAAGCTGGATCCATATAGATCCAGCTTTGGTGAGTAGCCTAGCAGGTGTGTGAAGTGACCTGTATTGTTTAGAGCCGAGCTGGTTGAATCATATGTTGGAATTACCAAGATTTGCTCTGGTATCCTTTCTTCCCACCACTGTTAATGTATTATTAATTGTATTACACAATGTTACTATGCATAGTTGAGTTGCAAATTTCATATTCTTCCTCTTTCATTTCTGAATGCAAAAATAATTAACTTGCAGTAATAATTAAAAGCAGTGTATTGAGTTTCCAGTAACTGTGTAGCTGTAGTTATTAGCTAATTGTTGTGAAGTCTTAATTGCACATGATTGTATTTTTCAGTGGGTCCATTTCTAAGACATTGGATTTCCACAAGCAGAAGTGGTTTGTAATCTTAGTCTCTCACTTTAATCACTAAATCTTTAAACTTCAGAATTAAAAAAAATCAAGATACATTAGTGCCTTTTATATATGAAGACATTCACTCTGAGACTAGCTCTGGGTACCATGTTTCAGAAAGGTAAATGATCTGTAGTTTCTTGAAATGAGGGCTCTTTGGTGAAATTAACTTTGGTCAACTGGAAATTGAGGCACCAAAACAACTAGTTCTTCTTGAAAACTTAAGTACAATTTTAGGAAAACCTTTACATTAAACTTGTCATCAACTATCAAAACTCTAACCAATTGGAATCTTTTCCTTGATTTTTAGGAGCCATCCTAATGTACATAAATTCAGTGTGGAGACAGTCCAGTGGTATCCTCATGACACTGGCATGTTTACATCCAGTTCCTTCGATAAAACCTTGAAAATATGGGATACAAATACTTTACAAGTAAGAGAGAATTTCTACAGCTTGCAGTCTTCCTTGTATATACATGTTATTCATTCCATGTATGCATTTCTCAAAAGAGTTCCACAGGACCAAGTATCCAGAAGGATGAAGACCAGACTTCTTTTTAGAACTGTGGGTGCAGCGTCAGGGTGGTGTGGTTTTGGCATTCACACATACCTTGTGCATACCCATTTCTGAAGTCCTGAATGTCCAAAGTGTACAAGAGCTTGGAACCCTTCAGACAATTCTTTTCTGTTTTTTCCTGTCAACAGGAATACAGCTAGCTGAATTTATATGAACTTGTCAAACAAGAACTGTTAGGAAGTTTGGTCTTGGGGATTGTTTATTATAATGGTAATGTTCATAAGATGAAATATTTTTGGTAACCAAGGCCTAAATAACTGCTTTTGAAGAAAACTGGTGGTCTTGGTATCCANGAGGGACAATGAAGCTGGTGAGGGGCCTGGAGCACAAACCCTTTGAAGAGAGGCTGAGGAAGCTGGGATTTAGCCCAGAGAAGAGGAGGCTCAGGCGTGACCTCATTGCTGTCTACAGCTACCTGAAAGGAGGTCATGGCCAGGTGGGAGTTGGTCTCTTCTCTCAGGCAACCAGCAACAGAACAAGGACACACAGTTGTGCTGGGGGAGGTATAGACTGGGTATGAGGAGGAAGTTCTTCACAGAGGGAGTAATTTGGCATTTGAATGGGCTGCCTAGGGAGGTAGTGGAGTTGTCATCCCTGGAAGTGTTCAAGAAAAGACTGGATGAGGCACTTAGTGCCATGGTCTAGTTGATTGGCTAGGGCTGGGTGATAGGTTGGACCAGATGATCTCTTCCAACCTGGTTGATTCTATGATTATGTCCAACGTTCTACTATAGTGAGTACTAGACACCATTTTTAAAAATTGGTGGAGAATGAGAGACACCATTAAGAAAATGCAAATCAGTGCAGCACGTTATTCAAGTAAACAGATTCTGAAGGATTTTGGGCTACTTTGGCTCACTAGTCCTTGCATCTAATTGTTGAACTTTGAATTCTAGAGTGCAGTTTTATCCTGTTTTTGGCGTGAATGTGTTAGTGGATTTACACTGATGCTGTTTCAGTGTTGTTTCATTCACAGTGAAAGAAATTCAAAATAATAGGGAACGAATTTTTACTTCTGTTTTCATGAGATGTAAGCTGTGTTTGTAGTTACTAAATCTCATAACTACAAAGTTCAGTTTGCTTTCCAGGGGATTCTGTGAGCATCAATTAAAAGGTAAAGTGAAGGCTGACTGACCTGTTCTGCCACCAAATTGTGTATTTGAAAACATAGGCAACTTAGTTTTAAGCTTTGTTTGTTTTTACAGAGAGAGTATTTTAGAATGAGACAACAATAGCAGTTGTACCTGAAAGTAATTGTAGTCATTAAAACCTGTATTATATTTAATTGCTTTTTGACACTCACAAGGGAGCTAATAATTTTGTACAGTTTTGGTTTGCTTTGAGATTTTTTTTTTTTAAAGAAATTTAAGGTAGTATGTGATGTTTGAACACAAATGGCTTCTGAATTTAGCCTAATTGCCTCTTTGCTTTTGAATTCTATTTCCAAATACAAACGGTCTCATTACCTATTTTGTTTTCCTAGCCTTTTTTTTAGTCTTTGTATTTTTTTAGTAATTTCCATTCATGCTTCTGATCAGTCCTTTTTTCTTGGTCTTTCTTTCGTGGCATCTCTGAGCTCTGGCATAGTTATCCTAGTGGGGAACAGACTTATCTTGTGATGTTCGCATGATCCCATTTCTAACCAGAAGAGTTGTTAGTATGGTAATATCTGTATTTGTCACATTTGTAACTGTTATTTAAATACTTAATAATGAGGATTTACATTTTGATAACACACTTATGCTGTGATTAATCTTTTATCACCAGCCTGCAGATGTATTTCACTTTGAGGGAACAGTCTATACCCATCACATGTCTCCAGTTGCTACAAAACATTGTCTGATAGCAGGTATGTATGTGTTTTTAAGAAACACCCTATGTATTTTGGAATTACAATAACAACCAAGTAATATTAAGTAGGGTATTTTCACTCCCCTGTCTTGTTTTATATAAGTTGAGTCTTCCTAAGACAGAAAGCCATCTGTAAAATAAAATACTATCAGTTAGTCAGATGGTGTTGATGAGAACGTCACATCACTTCTTCTGAAATAATACATCCATCAATTCTCCATCTGGAAGAAAATACCTAGGCTTAACTGGATTACCTTTCATTACATAAATTAGCTTTTGAAGATTGTTATGTCTAAACATGGTAAATGGCATGAATGAGAGGGACAGTGTATTGCTTACATGTACACAATGTAACTACATTTAGCAGAAAGTTTTAATGTTTAAGTTTCATGAGTACTGTCCTATTTACTCCCAACTCTCTAAATTTTGGTTGTTATATGGTAAATTTACTTGGACTAAGAATGTGAAGCTATTGATAGAACACATTCCTTTGTGTAAATGAGTTCTTATGCAGCTAACGTGTTTCTTCTGTTTCTTTGTCATTACTAAGATTTTTGTTGTTACTGTTCTTGCAAATGCTGGAGCGGGTTTGTTCATCTGTCTCTGTTTCTCTTGTTACAGTTGGTACCAAAAGCCCCAAAGTACAGCTCTGTGACTTGAAGTCTGGATCCTGTTCTCACATTCTGCAGGGTAATTTTTAGTCTGAAACATTTATGTTAAACAATAACTACTTTGACTAAAACAAGTCCTGTAAAGAAACACTGTATACAATGTATTCTTTGTAAGTAACATGACTAATTTATTTATTGCCATTATGGAAGTTACACAGTAGCAAAAGGTTCTTCTGGGTGTTAGCCTGGTGTTAATGAATTGAGGAATAGAAATGCTAATTAATGAACACTTATTAAATACGTGCGGGCATTTGCATAATCTAATCAATAGCAATTCCTCCTTACTAATTACATCATTAAGTGTAGGCATTGGTTGTGTATTCATAGAAATTCAGTATGGGATACTGCTGTTTCAGTTTTGTGGGGCTTTTTTTAAAGCCAACAAAAAGAAAGAACAACTCTAAACCAAAACAAGCTACCAACAAAACACCCAAGCCCTTCATTATTTTTAAACAAAATATGCTGTAATAGTACTTCCATGGATTTCTTTAGAGTTTTCTGCATAACAGTCAAGACGCTACTTGTTATAGAAGTGTGCTATCTAATTCTTTGTATGTACATAATTGTTCAGTAAACAGACATTTATTGTTCTGTAATCCATTATTTCTGTACTTATTGATAGTTTGCTCTTAATGTCTGTTTTATAATGTTTACTTTTTTGAATATGAGTACACAGACACATGCTCAAGTGAAGGCAATTGCAG
Organism: Ramphastos sulfuratus; assembly: GCA_013399055.1. Classification (NCBI taxonomy): domain Eukaryota; kingdom Metazoa; phylum Chordata; class Aves; order Piciformes; family Ramphastidae; genus Ramphastos; species Ramphastos sulfuratus. The sequence continues at coordinate 14,848 of WBNM01036912.1, read as the reverse complement.
AGTAAATTTTAATGCTCAAATCAGCATGGCAATAGCCAGATCCAATCTAGAAACTGTAGAGAAATGTTAGCTCAGACACAGCAATGTGCAAATGCAACTCTGTTTGTTTACTGGGCAGCTTAAGTCTAAAAGCAGCTGAGGTGCCAAGATCTTAGAATTGTAGAATTTCAGGGCTTGGAAGGGACCTCTGGAAATAATCTAGCCCAACCCACCTGCCAAGGTAGAATCACCTAGGGCAGGCCACACAGGAACACATCCGGGCAGGTTTTGAAAGTCTCAAGGAGACTGCACAACCTCCCTGGGCAGCTTGTGTCAATGTTCTGTTACCCTCACTGTAAAGAAATTGCTCCTCATGCTGAGGTGGAACATCCTGTATTCCAGCTTATACCTGTTGTTCCTTGTCCTGTTACTGGGCATCACTGGAAAGAGACTGTCACCTTCATCTTGACACCCACCACTCTGATATTTACAAATTTTGTCTCTCAGCCATCTCAAGAATAAACAGCCCTAGTTCTCTCAAGTCTTTCTTCCTAGGAGAGATGTTAAAGTCCCACAATCCTCTTCATAGCTGTTGTTTGGACTTTATCCAACAGGGATGTTCAAATGCCTGTCTCTCTTGAATTAGAAGACTGGATACAGTATTCCAGGTGTGGTCTCACCAGAGCAGAGTAGAGGGGAAGGTGAACCTCCCTAGACCTGCTGGACACACTTTTCTCAATGCATCCCAGAAATGTGATGCAAAGATTGAGCTGTTTAACCCTTCTAAACTGAATTGGTCAAAATGAGCATCTCAGTGTTCTGTTTCTAGAACAGAGTGCACATATAAAAGGAGTTCTTTAGAGCATCGATTTGTTTTCATCAGGGCTTCTTAATTTTGACGGAAGTTAGTGCTTTCCAGGTACAAGACAGTTGTGTCTTTGTACGCAGCCTGGGACAGTTAGCTTAAGTGCAGTATTAGAGGAAAAAGGGGAAGATTCTGTCCTCCACTATACATAGTATAGTCGTTCTTTACAGAACTTGAAGCACTCAGTAGTGTCTTGAAAATAAGTATGAATATTTTTTGCATAGGCTGGCTCTAGTAGCTGAAATGGAGCTAAATGCTTTGCTGTAGTTTACTTAATGGATCCAAATAGGTGTGTCAGCCCTAAGTCTTCCAGGTGTATCCCACAGGACTTCTATTATGGAGTGCTTTTTTTGTTGTACTCTACATCCCAACCCTTTCATTACCTCAGATAATGGAAAACCAGGTACTGGAAGGTGTACTAGAAACATGGTGGTTCACATAGCTCTGAACTGCATTAGCAAAAATGTGTATATGTTAGTTGGTTTTGAGCAATGTATTTGTGTTACTTCATGAGGTACGATTGCAGTCTTTCTATTTAGGATACTTTAGGCTTCCTGTTGCATGTTTAACATGATTTAAAACTTTATGTATTTTAAAGTGTGTGTATATGTGTGTGTATACGTGTATGTATATGTTTATATATGTGTATATATATGTATGTGTGCATGTTACTTGCCACTAAGCTGCACTGGGCATGTCATAGCAGAGAAGACACTTATCTTAAAATACTAGCATTTGAAGAACAGTGAATGAGAAGTTCCTTCTTTGTGAGAACACCAGTGCTAACACAAAGTAGAATAACTATTTGAAGTAAACTTGATAGCTGTGATGATGCTCTAATGTGTTTTCCATAGGTAAAACCATCTTTGTTTCCAAAAGGTATGCACGTGTAATACTCCATGTATCACTTTCAACTGGTTGGAATTGCACTCAAGAGGGAGACAGAGATAGAACCTCTAGTCCAAAATAATATATTTTCACAAAGTTCCAATTCATATTACACTTTACATTATTGTTCTGGATGGTTGGATCCTGTAGAACCAAGTATTTGCTTTTACTTCTATCTGTTTACATAAAGTGGTGTGGAAAAACTTTTTTTTAGGTCACAGGCAAGAAGTACTGGCAGTATCTTGGTCCCCACGTCATGAATATATTTTGGCAACAGCAAGGTAGGAATGGTGCTGGACTGTTACATGTGTGAAAAATATCAGATGTTAAAACTTCACATATTTTTTATGCCTATTTTTGACAATTCAAACATACTTTTAAACTTCATAATTTGCTTTAACCTATTCCAAGTTTTGTAGATCTTGCTTAGATCTACAGCCTGGATAAAACAAGCAAATGATGCTTATTTTATAGGAAGAAATTTTGTAGTAGTAATTGCATTTAAAGTTATAAGAAAAGGTAGAGCTTTGTTGAGATACTGTTTATTAGTGTGCTTATTGCTAATCTGTTCTATAACAAAGTAAAAATTGCTTAGCTAAAAATACCATCCTGGTTAATCATACTCAGATAGCTTAGCTGATAGGTGATAACTTTCCAAACTGTGGTAGTTGGGTGAGCATGATTTGTACATTGATACTTCTGGGTCTCTCTGGGTTTTTTTTCATTCCAGCCATTTTGAGTCTAGAAGACTCTTTGGTTTCCCTGTAACTTTTGCAGAGCTTTTGAATAGAATATGACATTTCTTTTCTTAGTTTTATGCTTAGCATGTCTTTTATTTTGAATTGCAGAGAGGAATGGCCCTTTTATAGGCTGAAAGTGGAATTTGAATAAGGTGGTATCAGAATTGCATACCTTTGGCTTCTGATGATAAGGCTCAACATAGCTGGGAAAGTTTCTAACTGTGATTTATTTGTTTACCAAATTAAAAAACATTTTCTTGGTTTTTCATCACAGAAATATTGATAATTAAAAAAAATGAATACAACACAGTTTTGCCATCCACTAAGACAAATATGGGCAGAAACTGGCAACACTGAGATAATGAAGAGGTAGTGAGGAGCAACTGACTGGTAGTACTGTAAGATAGTGCGGACTAGTGTTCTGTATCAAAAGATAAGGCTATTTTCCAAGACAATTGTGTGTTTGCTTGTGATCACTTCAGCGGAGGGAAAATGTATTTGGGGGTTTATGTGGCTTTCATATGAAATGTTATTTCAAACTTCTGTGTGATGCTTGGCTATTCCCTATTTTGGACAAGAGATTGGAATTGTCAAAAAGACATGTTTTCTGAGCGTGTTTCACACACGGTCTCTCCAGTGCCTGAAACTTCTAAGTTATTTCTTGATCATTAGAACTGGCTAGAAAAGATTATCCATAGAAACTGCATCATCAGAAACTGATGACTGTAGGCTCTTACAATAAGGAAGCTCTCTTTGTGCCATAAGATTTCAATAAACTGCCTGCAATTTGCTGGTTACTTTACAGTCAGTTCCAACCTCAGTGATACCTGCGTTCACACTCTTAGAATACTTCGCAACAAAGTAATGTGTTGTCAGTATATTCAGTTGGAATGCCACTTGGGAGTTAACAATCAGTCTGTAGTAGAGGAGGAGCATGAAAGAACAGAATAGTCATTAGCTTTGTCAGATGCAGAACAGATAAGGAGTAACTGTTGATTTTTGCTTTGGTTGTATACATTTATATTCCTGATATTAATGCACTGACCTTACTTGAGAACACACAAGAAAAAAAGCATGTAATGCTGCAGCTGGAAGACTGTTTATCTAAGGAGCAGTTTGATTAGATATGTTTTCCAGCTGCAGATCAAAGAGATAGGATTTTTTGTTCAGCTAGTGTGAAAAGTGTTTTGTGTTTAGTTTGGGTTTATTTTTTTACAAAAGGAAAGTTAAGTTGCTGGTGACTTAGTGCATGGGAAATGGTCTTTTCTATGAATTTACCTCAGTCTTGTGGTGCACATGGAAGTATTCTACTGGAATGCTCAATAAAGCTGCATTTCAGGGTGTCACACAAAGTACGGTGCCTGCAGTATTGCTGTCAAAGCATGTGACTAGTACCAGCTGTTATCAACGCTTTTGTTGCTGGCCGAGACAATGTGAACAAAGCTTGAGCATGTAGCTTGGGAACCAGAATGAACCACAACAGCCTTTCTCCTCCTTGTCCTGCCCTGGTAATGTAGACAAAGATAATGAGTTCCCACAGAAGCAACCTCTTAGTGTTTCTTGGCTGTGACACTGTATCACAGCAGAGCATATAAACCTGTCCAGCCTGTGGGTATGTAGACAAAATCTGTACCAGTTGTACTATAGACTTGTGATGGTAAGAGCTTGAGTTCCCAAATGTTGCAGGCAGTGCTGGACTCTGTAGCTACAATTAAATCTATGGAAGAATTAGCAAGTTTATTCTTAATCCGTGTATGTATGCAAGGCTGTTATGTTACGGAGAAGCAAATGAGTCTGTTTAATTGTAGATACATCTTAATTTAGATGCCTGTATTGTACCTGTTATATTTAGTAATATACGTAAATGAGTGTCTGAGGCCTGTCTTTTTTTTTTTTTTTTTTTTTGGTGGAATTCTATTGATTTGACTGTGACTGCATAATGACCAGTTCAGAATTGTGGCTGGTTCAGAGTTAGTTCCAAGTGGGTTGGCTAAAGACAGTAATTGAACTAGAGTGCACGCAATTTCTCTAATGTATGCAAATCTTTTTCTTAGTGCTGACAGTAGAGTAAAATTATGGGATGTGAGGAGAGCATCTGGATGTCTGAGTACATTTGATCAGCACAATGGAGAAAAGTCCAAAGCATCTTCTGAGGCAGGTAAAACAAAACATACCATTTTATTTCATAAATATGTTGAATACTAAGACCAGCAAGGACTGTAGTGATAATCCAGTAGCTACCTGCTGTGTAAACAGATCACTGAATTTAGTTTGGTTATTTCTTTCATGGAGGCAGTGTTTCTGTTTGAGCTCTCCCCTAGGCGACAGTATTGTATCTGTTCTAAATGGTTTTCTTCCTAAAATAGGAAATTTTAAGTGCAGAAGAATTCATTCCTGCTGTAGATCAGGTTTCATATAAACCTAAACTGTTTCTATATAAACTTAAACTTACTAAACTGTTCAAGTAGGTAATTACTGCCTTTAGAAACAAAGACAGCATAGACAAAACCTACATATATGCTTTCCTTTTCCTGTTTAAATTATTTCCAATGCAATAAATTCAATTATATTCTTTCTATACTCTCTTGTATACTTCATGCAGTATAAATTTACAGTTATATTTAGCTTCAGGAAGCTAAATTACACTCTCTTTTTCACTACAGTCAAATGCTGCCTTGTAACAGTCACTATTAGCTACAACATTAATGTATATATGTGTCTCCAGGTGATGTTTACATGTCTTAAAAAAAAGGTCACAAACTAAATCAAAGGGACACTTCTGAAATTTAAATTGTAGTTCATGAATTTTGGCCAATTCTGGACAAAAAAATACTTAATTTTGGCAGGACAAAATGTGCTTGAGCAATTTCTGCACTGAGCGGGTAATACAAAGCTTCTGCTTAGAGATTCAATTCCATTGCATATCATGGCTGTGCATAAAGGTGTTTGCCTAAATTGTCGTGTATAAAGCTACGAGTGAGTCTGACTTGTTATATGCAATTTAAATTTTATGTTGAAAAGGACATGCACATTTCCATAAAGTCAAACTAATTTTTTAGAAATGCAGGATTAGAAGATATGAAGTAGCAGTAAATATTGTTTTGATAACCATACTGTCTACAATGTAAATTGTAGTGTGGTAATATGAATGGCAGGTTTCAACAATTTAAAAATTTAATTGAAATTCAATAAGTTATTGAGATTAAATAAGTCTAAAACTTACAGAAAAAAACAAAATTTGGGCAAATTTTGCTGTATGAAAAATTCTATGTAACTCCAAAGGTAATTAATGCCATGGTCAAACACAACTTTCTTTTCAGCTTTCAAGATGATATTTTTATAATCTAATGGCAGTCACATAGTATAGGATAATATATTGAAATATGGCTGAACTAAACCAAATGCAGCTAACAATTTTGTGTTTTTTTATAAAATATTTGAAGAACACATAACATTTTTTATCTAAGAGGTATACCTAAACAGTGTAGTGCAGTACAACTCAAGTGAGTTAATTCATGGACACCATAATTAAGTTTACTGAGTTGGAGCTACTTTAACATTCTTAAGGATGTGCAATATTGTGAGGTGACCTCAATGGAATTAATTTCAAGTATTCCATAAGCAATACAGAATAGAACATTTGGTTGGAAGGGACCTACAACAATCATCTAGTCTAACTGCCTGACCACTTCAGGGCAGACCAAAAGTTAATGCAGACTTCGGCCACTGACCACCTTTCTAGGAAGCCTGTTCCAGCGTTTGACCACCATCTTCACAAAGAAATCCTTCCTAATGTCCAATCTAAACCTTCTTTGATGCAGTTTTGAACCATTCTCATGCATCCTGTCACTGGATACCAGGGAGAAGAGATCAGCACCTCCCTCCCCAGTTCCCTCTTCAAGAAGTTGTGTGGAGCAATGAGGTCACCCTTCAGCCTCCTTCTCCCCTAAAGCTGTTAGCCATCTCTCATAGGGCATTCCTTGCCACCCCTTTACCAGCTTTATTACCCAGCTCTGGACCCATTCAAGGACCTTCACATGCTTTGTAAATTCCAGAACCAAGAACTGCACACAGCACTCAAGGTGAGGCTGTGCCAGTGGTGAATACAGTGGGTTAATCCCCTCTTTTATTGGGCTGGTTATGCTGTGTTTGATGCACCCTAGAACATGGTTTGCCCTCGTGGCTGCCAGGGCACACTGCTGACTCCTGTTGAGCCTGCTGTCAACCAGCGCCCATAGATGCCTTTCTATAGGTCTGCTCTCCAGCCACTCCTCTCCTGGTATTATTCCAGCCTAACTGCAATGCTCCAAACTATCTAAATCCCTCAGCAAAGCCTCCTGTCCCTCAAGAGAGTCAACAGCACCTCCTAGTTTAGTTTCCTCAGCAAATCTGCTAATGGTGCATTCAGCACCTGCATCCAGATCATTGGTAAATACGCTGAAGAGACCTGGCCCCATGAGTGAGCCCTCAGGAACATCATTAGTGACCAGTCACTAGCCAGATGCTTTTATAAACCAAGAATTAAAATATTAATTTGCTGATACATTACCATGGCATTTTCAGTACTATACATTGAAATAAAAAAAGTGTATGCAACATAGTCATTCTTCTGTAAAAATCTGAACCAGCTCTTTTTCTTGATAGCAAACACTGCTCACAATGGGAGAGTTAATGGTTTATGCTATACAAATGATGGACTTCATCTGCTGACCATTGGTACAGATGATCGGATGCGACTCTGGAACAGCTGCACTGGAGAAAACACATTAGTAAGATTTTGGGGATCTTTGATTATGGTTTTACTTGCACTTAATTTTAGAAGATTTAGAATTTGAGCAACATGCAGTATTGCATATGCAATATGCAGTATACCTTAATATGCAGTAAGTGTTGGCAGAATGTTGGGGTTTTTTTAACTTCTATTTTTATATGTTAGTTGTCAGTGTGCTATTCCATTGAGTAATTTTCAATACCTGAGAGTTTCATTGGTTGACTGCCTTGTGGCTTCTTTTGTTGTTGTTCTGTGAAATCTCTCTTACCAAATTCTGTAGTAGTGTTAAAAATATCTATCCCTCTATATTAGTAGCATTGCAACCCAGCAGAGAGAGGGGAGCAATTAAATCTCTGCTGCTGCTCCAGTCCTTCCTGTGGCTTGTTTTTTGATGAGGGTTCCTGTACTGATTTTCTGTTTACTAAACTGTTTCCTGTGTTTGTTTTGAAAGAAGAATATACAAGGCGAGCCAGTTAATTCATCGGCTTGTTTCATAGGCTATTTTATAACTTTCTTATTTGGTGTGATCAAGCTTGATTCTGCCATCATTTTTTCAACTCCAGAATTGTATTGTCCAGGGTACTGTATTTTTACACACTGCTAGAGGGATCACTTAAAATAATTTTTAAGGCACCAGCAGCCAAATACATGTACAGCTAATAAAAGTTCACACCATAGTCCATTTATTTCCCTTACTAGCCTGTCCTTTTGATCTCTATAATTGTTTTTCTAAACTTTTTGAAAGCTACAGAAATTAAACCATGCATTTTGGGGTTTTTTGTTTGTTTTGGTTATTTTTTTTTGGCCAGTGAGCCAAATTTGGGGCAATTTGAATTGTTGTAATTGGTAAGAGAAATTAGTGTTGGAGTCATACACATCTTGTGTACATCCTTTATTACAAAAGGAATCAAAATCCTTGACTGAGTATAGGAAGAATCAAACGGAAGTAGTTTTCTCTCTTGCCTGTGTTTGAAGGACAATGCTTGTTTTTAAGATGTTTTTTCAGTTCTTGTTTTGCCAGCATCCTTTATTTTCTGTGGCTCCACTACTAAGCAGTAATGTTTGTACTGAATATATCCATATAACTTACTGTTCCCAGCCTCCATTCCTTCCTTTCATTGTATGTGCCTTTGTTATGGGCAGTGTTGTGGCTTGGAAATTATTGCTGTTATAGCTCACATGCTGTGTAAAGGAGTTTAATTTCTCCTTATCAGCAAAGTTATATGCCTCCTGAAATGACTAGTAATAGCAAGGCCTAACACAATCAATATTTGCAAACACTATCTTTACAAAATGAGCAGTATTCTTCACAAAAGACATGACATAAACTCCGCATCTTATGAAAACATCCTCTCAGTATGAAAAAGTATAATCCTACTTGTATGCTGATCAAAGTCTTTGTATGTATTGTTTGTGATGAATTTTTTTCACTGAGTAGCGCAGTTGACTTGCCGGAGGGATGGGTTGCCATCCAGAGGCACCAGGAAAAGTGTGAGAAGTGGGCCTGTGTGAAGCTTGTGAGGTTTGAAATGGCCAAATAAAAGGTCAGACACCTGTGCTGTGGCAACCTCTTGGTATCAGTACAAGCCAGGGGATTAAAGGATTGAGAGAAACCCTGAGGAGAAGGACTTGCGGGTACTGGATATGAGCTGACAATGCACCCTTGCAGGCCAGAAGGCAAATGCATCAAAACAAAATTCATCAAAAGAAAGTTGCAAGAAGTGATTCTGCTGCTCTACTGTGCTCTGGTGAGCTTGCACCTGGAGTATTGTGTCCAGTTCTGGAGTCCTTAGTACAAAAGTGATGTATACCTGTTGGAGTGGTCCCAGAGGATGGCTGCAAAAATGATCAGAAGGATGGAGCACCTCTCCTGTGAGGAAAGGCTGAGAGGGCTGGGATTGTTTAGCCTGATCAAGAGAATGCTCAGGGAACATCTTACTGTGGCCTTTCAGTGCTTAAGGGGGGGCTAGAAGAAAGATAAGGATTTTTAGTAGGGTAAGATTTCTTAGTAGGTCCCATAGTAGTAGGACAAGAGGTGATGGTTTTAAACTCAAAATGTAGGATCTGACTAGATACAATAAACATTTTTACGAGTGTGATGTAACACTGGAACAGGTTGCGCAGAGAGGTTTTGAATGACCCATCTCAAGATCAGGTTGGATGGGACTCCGAGCAAGCTGATATAGCTGAAGATGCTTATTGCAAGAAGGGTTAGATGACTTTGAAAGATCCCTTCCAACGCAAATTGTTTTATGATTTATAATTGACTACTCCTGTGCATCGGTTAATATCTTTGAGAATCTTCTTATGCTGGATCATCTAGGAAAGCGTTCAAGGGGATAATTCCTGAACCAGGTCTAATTTCAGTGATAATTTAGGTGCTTAGTGTAGATCTGGCACACATCAGCCCACGCAAATTCTGTTTAAAGTGTAGAACTGATGATTTTCAGGTATATCTTTTGCTTTCTTAAAGCTGATATTAAGGAGAGCAAACTTTAATGAACAAATTAGAGATTCTCTTAATAGACATCTATAATTACAAATCTCTGTAGTCACATTAAGATTGGGAAGTTTGAAATTAATTTTATTTGGCATCGAGGAAGACATGGAGCTGACCTTTTTTGTATCACATTATTTTCTGTTGTGTTACTTAATAGCTAACTGCATAATCCTTTGTTTTTCAGGTGAATTATGGGAAAGTCTGTAATGAAAGCAGAAAAGGGGTCAAATTCACCATTTCTTCTGGCTGTAATCCAGAGTTTGCCTTTGTACCATATGGCAGTACAATTGCTGTTTATACAGTTTTCACAGGAGAGCTGATAACTATGCTTAGAGGACATTACAGTACAGTTGACTGTTGTGTATTTCAGCCTAATTTCCAGGTAAGTAGAGAACAAACGATATTCTAGGCAACCTGTAGCATTTACGCAGATTGCCAAACAATTTGCACCGAAAGCATATTTTTTCATGGATGTACTTTAATCAAAGATCTCGACAAGGAGTTCCATGTCCTATGTGTAGAGCAAGAAAAGTTTGGCTAATCTCTTGGGACAACCTTTTCTGCATTTTTCATCCATTATGCTTTTCAGCTCACATAGATAACTTTTCGATATGGTTCTCGTATTTTTTTTTTTTATATTGTCATTAATATATAGTATGAATTGCAGCTTTTGGTTGTTTTCTGTGAGACTGAAGAGTAGCCATTTGTGTCTCAGATATCTAAGACAAGTCACAGTAAGAAAGAATGTGCATTTAGATGAAGTGTGTTAGTATAGCTGTCAGCACTGAGAAACCTCTTTAGTACTTTGCTAAGGTGATCTTTCTCTTGTGCCTGTAGTTGCAACAATCACTGGATCTATTTTGATGAAGTGCTGAGGACACGATGAGCTTGTTAAATTAATCTGAAAACATTTAATCTAAGAAATACCATAGTATTACAGGGACTTACAGTGATGACAGCCTTTTTTTTTTTCTTCTCCTCTGCTTCTATGGTATATTTTTGTTCTCTTGTAATTAAGTTTTGCTATCGTTCAATCTTTGTTTGTTATGAAATAATTTGCAACAGTTTGTTCTTACAACTTGCGGTGTAGCAAGAGCAGAATGGACATCAGTATAAATTTTAAGGCTGTGACATAGTTATCCTCAGGTATCGAGGACTGTACTTCATGTTCTACCTCCTCCTTTATGGTCTTCTGTTTCTGAAGTAGTAGGCAGAAATATTTGAGTTATAAAGTGCATATGGATATCTTTTCATGACCATACAATACATCATCAAAGTGAATCTGATAGCTCTTTCTTTGAGTCCAGGAACTACTGAAACAATGTTCCCTGTCACAGGGATGGATTTCACTGATTGTTTAATAGATATTACAGTTGGGGCATTAGACCCCAAGCTAATAAGCCAGGCTAGACGTGAAAAGGAGTTCTGGCATGGGTAGAGAGTGAGATACTAGATTCACTGAAAGGTGAAATATTGATGTTATAACCAAGACACATCTTTTGTGGATTGTTCTTGAATACCTTAAAAAGGCCTATGTGTTTTTAAGAATAGTTTCCCAACATAAGTGCTAGTGGGTTTATGGTAAGTCATCTTTGACATCCTTTTTGATAATATGAAGAGGTGAGGCTTATCAAATCTCACTGTATATCATGTTTTCTGACTCAGATAAAGCAGATGTCTTCATAGTATCTTTTTATTGGCTTTTAAGATTTTAGAAGAAGACCTCTTGTGTGTGAGTGAGCACACAAGAACTGCATCAGTCACTCTAGGTGGTTCATACTGGCAACAACCACATTTGTTTATCTGTTGTGATTCCTGATTCTCTTTCAGAATAATTTTTTTTCCTGAGTTCAGTTCTGTATTCCAGAACCATGACTGAATTTTTTGTTCTTTAAATTCTTTGCTTTTAGTTGTATTACATTTGTTACTCTGGAATAAAATTACTGCAGTCAGTGTGTCAACACCGAAGGTAGTGGTAGTGTTTTGACTTTGTGTTCATGCCTATACTTCCAAATAGTTCATTCTGTCTTCATGTAATTAAGTGCCTCCACCAGTCTTCATATACTTCCACTAGAAATTATGATTTCCTAGTTAAAACTCCTTGTCTGGCAATGAAATTGTATGTAAAATTCATAGTTACCTGTTTTATCTGCAAAATACATTTTTCTTGACAAAATCTGCTTTGCTGCAGTGTTGGCTGATGTTTATGATCCTTTATCTTAACTCTACAGTAATTTAATGAGTTTTTCCATTGCCTTGTTCAGGATTCAAGAAACGTCTGTTTATTCATTTTTTTATTTTCTAAATAACTTACTACTTCACTTTCAACTTTACGTTTTAAAACATAGTGAAACACTAATTAACTTAAGGAGGCCAGAAGTCTCTCTGAATCGACTGGTGGAAGTTGATTAGTTAGCAGATGACTTTATAACATTTTTCATTTGAACTTCATCTTCTTTCATATGAAACAAGTTCTGCAACTTTTCTGCATACTTTCTACCATTTCCATCTAGTAGTAAGTCTGTGTTATTGTTAAGGGTTTTGTTTGTCTTGTCTTCTGAACTTTTCTGCTGTCTTTAACCCTGCTGAGTGATTTTTGTCCTACCCACCTTCCAGTCTGGTCCTTTGATTTTCTTGCTATTTTTATGTATGCTCAAAAGTTCCACTTGATATTGGTCCTTCATGTTCTTTCTGTTCGCTGATCGTCTTCAAATCACTATCTTTGTTTCGCCTCATAAATGGAATACTCCAAAATAACCTTTAATGTTGCATTAGTTACGTATTTGATGTGAGAAGTGTCTTGTTTGCTCAGAATCGTATAATCAAATACGAACACTGATACCCAAGCAACTATGTTTGCAATGCAATGATACTAGTCTTATCTGTTCTTACGATGTCCAAATTAATTAACAGATTTGTGTGGAATATCCTTTGTTTGTGAAATTGTGTGGAACTGTCCATGGGCTGGTTTGAGATTTAGTTAATGTGTGTGTGTGTGTGTGTATATATATATACACACACATACATATAATATGTATGTGTGTATGTATATGTGTGTGTATGTATGTATATGTGTGTGTGTGTATATATATACACACATACATATATATGTGTATGTATGTGTGTGTGTATATATATACACACACATACATATAATATATATGTGTATGTATGTGTGTGTGTATATATATAAACACACATACATATAATATATATGTGTGTATGTATGNGCCTTGCATAAGGCAACCCTGTGCACCCCGTTTACCGCAGTTGCTGGGACTGACCCCAGACCCCAGACTTAGTGGCGCCAGGTTCTTTGCCCCTTTTCCCTTGGTTGGTCTCCCCAAAACAGAAGGAGAGAGAGCAGAAAAACATGCCTGGGTAAACCAGAACAAGTACAAGCCTAATTTGGCCTGTTTAGACCTACCACGACAGACTTCTTATCAGAATGAGAAAGTTAGAAGCAGCGGCCTGTAACCAAGGAGAGAATGAATAAGGCGTGGCCTGACAGCTCTACTGCTGTATAAGTATGTGCTACTTTCTGCAATAAACGGGTGATCTTGGGTGTATCATATTGGTACTGATGGTCGTCTCATCTCGCGTCATCCTTCACCCCGTTCCTAGCGGCCCCGGCGCGTGCATTCAAGTCCCCATCGTCTGGTGACCCCAAAGTTCATGATACGCAACATTCTGGTGACCCCGACCCTCAGGGCACACAACAGATGAAGTCATTGTTTCACGTTGTAGTAATCAATTTTAAGTATTATTCAGTATGGCAGATACTAACCGAAAGTTTTGCATTGTGAGTAGTAATAAATATTGAATGGAGGTATGGTGCTGTCTCTGTTACAGTGGTCACAAGGAGGCATTTTTGGCATAGGAAGAGATTTTTAAGATCTACTGATCAAAGAACAGGAAGCCTGTGTAGAGTACTGCTGACAGGATAAAGTGGGATTTGACTTACACCTTGGTGTATCTTTGACCCACCATATTTTAAGCCAGCTAGTAGGATGTTTCCTTCATAAAATTACAGACTCTAATATTGTGTTTTGTACATGGGACCAGTTTTACCAAAGTGAGCATGTGAGCTCACCTGAGTAAGAGTAAATATATAAACAGCTCTTTGTAGGAATTAGGCATTATGCTCCAGCACCAACTGTTGGTGCAATTCATTCATTCAGTTCTCAAATTCAGCATACACAACACATGAGATTTTCTCAGAGAGAATTATAATGGTGTATGGGATTTATGTGGAATCAGTGTATTAATAGCAATTGTGTACATACAAACACACTAGTTTTAGTGTAAAAGCCAACATGCTTAAAGCAAGGCTTTCTTTCATACTGTGAGCCTGAATACAGAAAAACTGCTTCATATGTTTCACTAAGGCAGTTTAAACATATGGCAATACTCAAAGGTTGTCAGACATCACATAAAAAGTGCAGGACAATGGTTCAAGATTGAAGGCTTATGGGAATATCTTCATGCATTCCATTGAAGTAGCATTTTTTTGAAAATAGAAGCATTATTATTGCAACTTTTACTGCAAAGATGGTGCAGTATTTCTCATTAGAGAAATTTCTCAGTTTTAAGTTACAGAAAAATCAGTATTTCATTCCTTAAAACATAGCTTAGTTTTCTTAGTTCTTTATTAGGCTGTTACAGAGTTGCTGTAGAAACTGTTTGCTTCCACATGTTTGCAGGGCGCCTTGCACATTGGGATCTCAGTGCTTAGTCATTGCCATAATAAATAGATATTTATATTAACAAAAAATAAATTGATCTTTCTGATCTTTGCCTTCCCAATAGGATATAGGTTTCAAATTGTTCTTTGTTCATTCTTTTCCTTCCCTGTTTTTGCTTAATACTTCTTTGTTCCGTACATATCCTCATTAAAATCTGTCTGAATGGCTGAGCCCAGAGAGTTGTGAATGGAGTTAAATCCAGTTGGCATCTGGTCACAAGTTCTTCCCCAGGGCTCAGTTTTGAGGCCAGTCTTGGTTTATATCTTTATTCAGATCTGAATGATGGGATTGGACGCTCCCTTAGTAAGTTTACAGATGATGCCAGATTGGCTGGAAATGTTGATCTGCTCAAAGATAGGA
>WBNM01036908.1:3257-31991 GCA_013399055.1 Ramphastos sulfuratus | reverse complement strand
AATCCCCTCCCTTGCCCTGCTGCCCACACTGCTCTTGCTGCAGCCCAGCACACAGTTGCTGTCTGGGCTGCACTCACACTGCAGCCTCATCTTGAGCTTTTCATCACCCCACACCCCCAGGGCCTTTTCCTGAGGGCTGCTCTCAGCCATTCCTCACCCAGCCTGTATTTGTGCAGACCATCTTGATTTCTAAGTAGTTCTACTCTCACAAGGGCTTGAGGTCTGGGCCTGAAACACCCTCTTCAAAGAAGTACTGATAGCTTCTGTTTTGCTGTATTGGGCAGGTTCTGTCATTTCAAAAGACCTCACTAGTTTTGCATGTGGTCCCTTTTCTACATAGCAAAGAGTTGGACTATATAGAAGAGAGATTCTTTTTTAAATAACAGAAAATCCTTAGACTGTCAATAATTCATTAGCTCTGTATGCTGGTTTGAGGCTAACTGGAGTATTTTAATGAGAGAAATTAGATCATTGGTTGTGAAAAGAAAATAATGATGATGTCTATATCATTTATTGGTTTGCTGAGGGGGATAAAAAATCAAAACATAAAGAATGAGGGCACTTTTTCTCCTGGGACATTGTCCCATTCACTTCTCTATCTCTGGACTCTGGGTCACTTGATCTAATCACCTTTTCTTCTAGCCCCCACCTGCTCTGACACCTCACCTCTTATTTCAGCAATTAACAGGTAAGTTATGGGTTTCTGCTTTGTGTATGTGTAGAATCTGAGATGAAAAGGGGGTTGGAAACATATAACCAAGGCAGGAGGGTTAGCCTTGAGTCCTTCTGGGCAATTTGTCTGGGAGGAGTTTGGGAGTTCTGTATTATTTCTAACCTGTATATAATTGTAAATACTTGTACATGGTGTATATATGTACTTGTAGGTTTTGCAGTGATGTAAATACAGCTTCAGCTTACTTCCAAAACTGTCTCAGTTAATCTGGGTAATTTCAAGTAGTTGGGAGGGGGGAAGGTTCCTAACCCATTACATTATTTTGGCACCTTTCCAATGTGAGGCTTAATTTGATGTACCGCTAATTAATTTTGGAAGTTAAGATGAAGCTTTTGTGGCTAGTGGGGAGGAGTTATTTACTCTGCAATTCTCTGATACCTATATCATTGGATCATAGCCAAGAGCGGTTCAACGATTTGTTATATGATATGGAGGGAAGTGAAATCCATGTTTGCAGATATGTTTAACTATTGTTTTGGATGGATAAGTTTTTCTACCTCTAATTCCACTTCTGCCAAGCCTTCTGAGCAATCTGTTTTGTCCAGGAGGGATTTGAGAGTTCTGTATTATTTGTAACTTGCATATAATTTTAAATACTGTTATATATTGTATATATATGCTTGTAAATTTTGCAGTGATGTAAATATAGTTTCAGCTTACTTCCCAAACTGTCTGAGTTAGTCTGGGTAATTTCATCTGGGGGGAGGAGGGGCGAGAATGTTCCTAACCCATTGCACTCTGAAAGGCAAACACCAGTTATAAAAATGCTCAGCTACTTCAGCTCTGATTCAGAGAAAAGGAGGTGTAGGGAAATATTCTGTATTAGCTGGACATGTGAGCAAATCCAAGTTAACTAACTAGGGTTGCTAACTGCAAAATTGTAAGCTGAAGTTTCTCAGTCTGCATGCTGAAGGGCCAAGGACACCACCTGTAAAAGTGCCCCCCCCGTAGGAATGCAAAACAAGGGAAGATCAGAACTAAAAACAAGGGTCGTTTTGACACCAATTAGAGCATTCCACCAGAGTTTGTATCTGGGATATTTAAGCCAGCTGGTTGGGTCAACAGCTTGTACCTTAATGCTTTAGACCAATTGCTTTTGTAATGGGCTGGTCTGAACAGTCTGTTAGAAGGGTATATAAATACATGTTCAGATTCAATAAACAGAGCAAGACCTAAAATCGTATTGGTATTGTGTCTTGACTCCGGGGCGCTGACTCCGACGAGGAGGTGTATTTTCCTAGGAGGTATATTTTTCTGCTATGTACCATCTTGAAATCAGTGTTTGGGTCTCCCTCGAAAACAGCATGCATTTCTGGGATGCACAAGGATTAGAAAAAATAACTGGAAAATACATGTATGTAGTGCTAGTCAAAACACGTTAGTGGACATTAGGCCTTGTCAAACACACTTGTGCAATATTTGGCCATGTAGAAGATTTATTTGAAAGACTACACAGGTCTGCATGACAAAAGGAGCTGTATTGATAGGAGGTGCTTGGATTTCTGCAAGGCCATTAGCTGAACATCACATGATGTTTTGATTTCAAGTCTTGTATCACATGGAATGAACAGGTCACCCCTTACAAAGATTAAGAAGTGTCTCAAAGGCATTTCAAAATGTAGTCTTTTAGTCAGGAGGTTTCATTCATCATGGGGAGCTTTCCTAGCAGAATCAGAAACAGTCTTCACCTAATAGTGTTTTATATTGTTCTCAACAGTCCAGGCCATGAGATCAAATCTTTTCTTTATGGGCATCCATATGACAGAATGTATTTCAGCGCAGCAAATAAAGAATGTATATTACTTTTTCAGTGACTTGATTTGGCTAAATGATCCAATGTGCAACAAGCAGCACACTAAATTAATTTTAGTATAGTCAAATGCAAATTAATACCTCTGGAAATGAAAAGTTTGTAGGAATGGTTACTGTCTCAAAGAGCAGAAACTTAGGGAGTGATAAAAAATGATTACCCTAAATAATCACCCCTAAAATGAGATCTCAGGGCAGTGCTGTGGAAAGGACTCAGCAAGGTCTTGCTTGTTTCCAAATGGAACCTGCACTTTAAAGATGATAAAATATTGGAGAAAATCCACATAGTTTGTAAGTCAAGCTGTGCTGGTTTGAGGCTAATTGGAATATTTTAATGGAGAAAATTATACTACAGGCTGAGAAAAGGAAACAATGGTGATGTCTACTTCACTCATAGGCTTGCTGAGATGTACTCAAAACATAGATAAGCCACTCGGGCTTGGTGTCTCTGGGGCACAGCGTCTCAGTCTAGCAGCTTCTGGCTTCTCCTCTCTGCCAAATAATCTCACTAACCACTTTTTCTTCTAACCCCCCTGGCCCATCCTCCAAATTCACCTTGCGAGTAAGCCAAACCTTGGGGTAAGGTATAGGGGTGGGGAGAAGGTGGAAGGGTGGTTGGGAGCCCCTCCTGGGGTCTCTGATTTCTGGGAGGGGAGTTGTGTTTCTGTATTACCTTTACCTTGTATATTTCTTTAAATAGTCCTGTATATAGTGTATATCTCTGCTTGTTTATTGTGCTAAGCTGTAAATATAGCTTCATTCCTTAACTTCCGGCCATCTGAGTTCTAGTCTGGGTCATTTCACAAAGTGTGGGGGGGGCAGGGAACTCCCAAACCATCACATCATTTATTTTTGGTGACCAATGTGGGGCTAATTAAATTTGATTTATTGCTAGTTCAATGTGGAAGTTATGGGGTTTATGATGAAGCTATTTTATTTTCTGTTTTCTGTCGGGTAACTCCCAAACCATCGCACGAGCTTACATCAAGATGAGAGGCTTCAAGAGCTAGATATGCTCCACTTCATAAAAAGCTGAGAGTACATAGTGAAAAGGTAGTAGCAGATAGCAGTGAGCTTTTTCTCTTGGCAGACAAACACATAACTAAATTCAGTGACTTGAAGTTTAAGATTAGGTGTAATCAACCTTGACATCAAATACAATTTCCTATCAGTAAAGTTAATTAAACTCTGTAAGAGTTTACAAAGGGAGGTGGTACACTCACCCTTGCTTGGTCCTGTCCTAAAAACTCTCTGTCTTTCTTAAATATGTGCTTTACTTTAGCTTTTGGGAGAATGTCTAATGAACAGAGCAGCCTTAAATGATGTTCAGGCTAAGTACTCTCATGCTCCCTCTAGCTCTGCATCCATTGGAATGATTCATCTACACAACTTCTTCCATTTTGTCTGAAACAAGATAGCTTGGATTGCACCCTGTCCTCTCAGACATTTACAAGTTGTCATTAAGGTAATAAGTACAATCAAATCCCATACTTGAGAGCTCTAGTTGGCTGCCTACAGCAGTGAGGAGAATCCCGCTCCTGCCCAAGAATAGTTGGCCTCATATATTCTGCAGTAGAAGTTTTTACCTTCCCTTGAAGCATGCGTTGTTTACTTTGCCACAGGCAGGCAGAGAGAAAGCCAATGCAGAAAATTAGCGTAGTCAACTGATGCTTGCCTCTGAATTAAGCCAAGTCCAGGAGCAGCAGAGCTCTTCTAGCTCAGATTGGTTGGGATGGCAGATTTCTTTTTGGTGAATCGTTTCTGTGATTGTCTGGACGTGTCACGCCTAATCGGCTCTCAGTGGGAGACTGTGGGAGTCTCAGGCAGTGCTGAACACACAACAGCCTGGTTTCTCCAGGCTCTGGGGTGACAGTAATCATCTCAACCTTTGTTGGGGAATGACTAGCTGAAAGAGGCCACTCCAATTATATGCAGTTAGTGGGCCAGCAGAATGACGCCTGCTCAGAGACATACAGTGCTAGTGGTCTTGATGATTCAGCAAGACCCAATTAAGTAAGCTCAGCAAGGTCACTATGCCCTCACTATCTGGTAAACAACTTGGAATGTGGATAAAACTGGTTAGAACCAGGAGATAAAGGAACTAGAGCTTAAGCAAGAAACCGCAAGTAGGCGTACCATGCAAATATGATTCTTAGGCTTTAACCTATCAGCAGATATCTAATGGAATGCATTACCAAGAATGTATAAAAGTGCGCACACTGTGCAATAAAGTTGTCACCACTTTATGATTCATAATGGATCTCTGGTGTCCACATATTCCTTCTCGTCAAACCTTCAGGTACAGCTTTTAATAGTCTCTGATACACAGAATACCAGACTAGACCATCTGATTATCTCTCATAGCCTTAAATTGTGAGGAAATATAAACTTGTATGTAACATAATAACAGCCTCTACTTTCTCAGGGCTCCCAGGAGCGCAGGTAGTTATGCCATGAGTCACAAACACCAAACCCTTCTCAGTACCTTTGGTCAGGGAGAGACAAACCCATTCAGAATCGAAAAAGGAAGTAATTCCCACCAAAATTAAAAGAGACACCACACAAAATGCTGGCATTTGCTTGCAGATCTTTGCCTTGTATATGTGGGAGGGACTTTGCAAATGTGCCTGTCTTTAGTTGGAGACACCTGGCCTCACAGCTGCTACCCTCTGTAGCACATTTCTGGCTATACTCACAGAACAGGGCTGCAAGGTAGTCAGGCAGCTTGGTCATGGAGAAGCTTGTTTCAAAACATTTCTGAGGACTTCCAGCCCCTATCTATGAGATGTTTCCTCTTTGTGACAGGTGAGGATGCTCATTGCTGCATGAGAACTTGGATACTTAACATTCCCAAAGTCACCATGTTATTTTGGTGGCATTGCGAGGTGCTTGTGGTTTAATCCAGAAAACATCACTAAAAAAACATGAATTCATTTGTGTAGACTAACATAACTAGTAGTATATTGTTCTTAACCTCTTACCCAGAAAATCATGGAAAGGAACAAATGAAAACCAACTCAGACCAATGAAATAAGACAGAAGACACATACACATGTATCATAGCAGTATAGATGCACACCTACATGACTTACTGCCTCTGAACAATACATGTATGAAATGACCATTATATTATTATTATTATTATAAGGGTAACGAATACTGTTGCACTGCAAACTATTCATAAACAAACTGAATAAAGAACAGGATTATAGAGCTCCAAAATCTTTGCACCTGGCAGCCTGCAAAAGCACAGGAGGTGCTTCATTACACTACAGAACTGTGGCTGTTTGACGTTGCTGCAGGGCAGAAGGAAAGGACACTATTACAGTCTCACCTCATCAAGATATGCTTCTTGTTTTACCTTTAGCATAGAATTCTCTTGAACTGCAGTTTTATGTAACAAATTAGCTTATCTTGCTCAATGTATGTGTGGACTGCAAATTCTCCGCTGTGTCATTTGTGTCATTTGTGTCATTCTTGCTGTCATTTGACATAGCTAGGCGAGGGCAGGGGGAAAGTATAATTGTTCATGACGAGACCTGAAAGACCCAATAGAACTATCCCAGATGCAGTTTAGCATTTTGAAGGGTGTCTGGGTGGGAAATTAGGAGCTGTGGTGGATTTCTGATCTTCTTGAAATAGAATGAAAAAGAATAACCAAGCAAACAGCAACAACTAGCAATAACATAGCAGGTTATTCATTCAAGCCATATGAGACTTGGACATCTTAAACACTGTCCAGAGGATAATGAAGATAATTTTTACTTTATGTACAATATTGTGAGGACTTTGTTGCTGTGGGAGAACTCACATAGTACCCAGGATCTGTTATCCTGAGTCTTTCAAAATAATCAACTTGACTGATTAGGGTTTTTGGTTGATTTTTTTTCAATTATGTCTACTATTGTTACATAGAAAACTGCTGGCCAGATTCACTGGAGTGTTGAATGTATTTGCTGATCATGCATATTTTGTTACACTTCTACATGGCATTTTACATGGATAGAAAGCAAAGTATGATGTTGCCAAAAGAAGCTGCCAATCTAAAATCCTGATCCTGCAAGTATTTATACATCTCCTCAATATTATGCACCAAGAGTACTACCATTGACTTCAGCTGAGCCTTTTAAGTGATATCAAGGTAACTGTGATAGTGTCGAAGTCTTTTGCTAAGTCACACTTGAAGCAATATGTATGGACACACCAAGAGAACAAACTATGGCTTAAATGATTTCTCATGCTTAAACTTCTATCTAGAAAATATGGAGAGGTATATGCAATTTACTTTCAGAATAGATCTTGCTTATAAGATTGAAAATGCTGTATAAAAGCTGCTACTTTTTAAGATTGCTCCTTTTTCTCCCCTGCAGCAAATTTGTTGGGGAAAAAAAGGTACTTTTATCTTCAATAAAATTGTTTTGCAAGCCAGGTCTTTGCAACTTTGGCCTGTTTAGGAGGCTGGTGGACAAAGTCCCTTGGGAAGCTATCCTGAAGAATTTAGGAGTCCGGGAGGGTTGGATTCACTTCAAGAGGGAAGTCTTAAAGGCACAGGAGGAGGCTGTGCCTGTGTGCCCAAAGACAAGTCTGTGGGGAGAGGCTCTTCAGAGGGACTTGGATAGGCTTAGATCAACATGCCAACTTTAATGGGATGAGTTTCAACAAGCCAGATGCCAGGTCCTGCACTTGGGTCACAACCTCAAGCAATGCTACAGGCTTGGGACAGTGTGGCTGGAGAACTGCTGGCAGAAAGGGACCTGAGGGCTGTAATAGAGAGGAGCTGAATGTGAGCCAGCAGTGTGCCCAGGAGGCCAAGAAGGCAAATGGCATCCTGGCTGGAATTAAAAGTGCTGTGGCCAGCAGGAGNCTGGAAGGTGTCCAGAGAAGGGCAGCAAGGCAGGGGAGGGGCCTGGAGCACAGCCCTGTGAGGAGAGGCTGAGGGAGCTGGGGGTGTGCAGCCTGCAGAAGAGGAGGCTCAGGGCAGACCTCATTGCTGTCTGCAGCTACCTGAAGGGAGGTTGTAGCCAGGTGAGGTTGGGCTCTGCTGCCAGGCACCCAGCAAAGGAGAGGACACAGTCTCAAGCTGTGCCAGGGCGGATTCAGGCTGGATGTTAGGAGGAAGTTCTTGCCAGAGAGAGTGATTGGCATTGGGATGGGCTGCCTGGGGAGGTGGTGGAGTTGCTGTCCCAGGAGGTGTTGAAGAAAAGCCTGAATGGGGCACTTAGTGCCATGGTCTGGTTGATTGGCTAGGGCTGGGTGCTAGGTTGGGCTGGATGAGCTTGGAGGTCTCTTCCAACCTGGGTGCTTCTATGATTCTATGATTCAGATGTCCCTTGTACTTACTGTTTGATGCTGGACATAAGGGTGAACCAAGATTGAAACCCTAAAAAGATGTGGACCCTCCCCCTCATAATTGAAACTCTGAAGAGAAACTGACAAAGGTTTAACACAGTCTGTGATTCTTGTAATTACTCTTCGACAGTCTCCTTCTCAGAAGAATTCCATAGGAGACAGTTCAGTATGACCCTCCACAGTACAACCTGGGTGGAGAAGCACCATAACAGAACCAGGAGTCCTGGGAAAATGGGAAGCAGAATCAGTGTCTGTGTTTTTCAGGAAGTGGGATAAGTATGATTTTCTGTACAGAAGCCCACTAAAGGATGTTTTGTAACAAGCTGGTGATCTTAGGCACATTGCCAAAGCTGAAGTTGCTGACACTTGATAGTTGCACAGTGATCCACAAGAACAACTGAGAAACAAGAGAAGAAAATCGAGTAAGTAGAAATATTTTAAATATAATTTGCTCCTTTCTTCTGACTAAAATCAGTTGTTTTTTTTTTTTTGCACTTATATAACTAGTTAACTACACAGATTCTAAATAGAGTTCTCATTAACTACAGTTCTGGAAGACACAAAAAGCTGTCACTTACTTGGTGTTTGACCTGAATAAACATTAGACCCCATTTAAAATTGGTGGCCTCTTAAGAACTCTTTCAGGCTCAGTGGAGTATCTGAAACTGTTAGTCAAAACTCTTTATGAACTGAAGGGGAGTAATTGCCTCAGATGCCAATCATACCAGAGAAAATTCATCATAGGTGCAAAGTTTGTCTGCTTGCAGGAAATGAGCCTGGTCACAAGGACTTGTCCAAGTTGTCTCCCTTCTGAAAAAGAGTTGGAGCTTAGACCTTCATTATTTTGCTATTGTGTTTTAATGGAGAAAATTATCCTGTGGTATATTAATTTAAATTAATTAAAATTGTAAATAAGTAAACAAGATTAGACTAAGGATTTGGCCTTGCTTGTCAGCTTGGGGGAAACAGTGAGAAGAGGTCCCCAAATAATACTGCTGCCAGCTAATGACTTTGTCACTAAGCGAACAATCTTGTGATAGTTGTATTAAGAGTGCCTAAAATCATTAGAATTCATTTTCAAGTAGTCTCTGGGAAGCAGCTGGGCAGGAACTTAGAGGAAGAGAGAGAGAGAAAAAAGAATGATAATGTTAAAATAGACTGATTAATGAAATATGACTGCAGATAAAGCTGTGCAGCTGGAGTTTTACACTAGCACCAAAAAATAGCCACACATATTACTCTGCCTCTTCACCTATATCACCTTAATCTTTTAGAAACTTACTGAAATTACTCCAAGAGAGACCATTTTGAAAAGCTCCCTGGAGTTATGCATGAGAAGTGAAAAGAAGCTCACTGCAAATCCTTCTGTCTAGTTCAACAGAACTGCTTACAGACAACCCTCAGAGGGCAAAGTCACAACCTTGATCTAGTGAAATTATTGTCCATTGATGATGCATTTTTTGTGCTTACAGATTTGCAGCATGAGCACAGTACCAAAAGATCTTTTATATGGATACTACAGTGTCAGGAGAAAACCATCAAGTAGATAACTGTTTATACTAATAAGATACTAGGGAATCAGCACTACTTGTCTAAAACCAAGTTCAGATCGGTTTCAAAAGGTCAAGGAGAACAAGTAAGGGCCAAGTCAGCTATACCTCAGTTTTCCATTTTAGGGCAGATGTTCCCTAGATCAACAGAAGCCTTATGAAAATAAGTGTAAAAATGAATTTGAAGGAGATGAGTGGTTGAAAGCATGAGTGGTAAGATCTTTGTGTATATACGAGTTCAGAAGATCTTGAGTTTAGAAATAATATGATTCAGTAAAAAACAGAGCAGAAACAAACTCTTTGATCCATCTGGAACTGTATACTGAAAATGAAAATCTAATTCAAGTTTTGTTAGCCATCACTGAGGCCAGGCATGTGTCTATATCTGACCTATAAAGCAGCAGGTTTTTAAAGCAGGGCACCACTGTGCCCTCTTAGGCATGCAAAACTGCTTTTTTAAAATAGCATCCACTCTGGTACAGAGCCAGCATGGGCCTCTGCAATTTTCTTCCATTTATGTCTTCAAGACAGAACTGAAGTGCAATCTTGATCTTTTCTTCACCTTAATGTCAAGGAGTGATTTTCATTCTCTCTCTTTTTTTTTTTTTTCCTGTCCTTTATGTGCAAGAAGGGTCTGGGCAGCACTACTTAATTGTGCTGTGGAATCTCCTCGTGGAGAAGTTGTGCAAATATTGTGTGTGCTTTTGAAGCTCAGTCAGAATGTGGCCCCTATTGCCACAGAATAGTAATGAAGCAATATAATAGTGTGGCAGGGCACTCCAAAATCCCTCCTTCTGCCCCCTCTGTCTCCGGAGGTTTGAACAGGGGAAGAAGAGCATGTGAAACTGCTTACCCCCACCTCTGCAAAGCAGGCTTGAAGGGGGATGTGATGGAGGGGTAATTAATTGATGTGAGTTATGATTTTCCAAGATTAATATTGTTTATTAATATTCAACATTTTGAACTCTTGCCACCCCGATCACTAAATAATACTCACTTTGTTACATGGTCATGGAAACTTTATACAGGTAATAACACAGGATCCAGAAATAACTAGTAGTGATATAACATTAATTATATAACATTAATTGAACTCAGTTGAACTGGCAGAGAAAGCTTTGCGGTCAGTGCACCGCTTGCCGTCAATACTCCTCTTGCTCACTAGATGGACTCAAGGAGCTCCTTTCTGCCTATGGCAGAAGGCAGTGGTGAATTACAAGAGGCTTGAAGTATTTACTCNCTCCTAACATCCAGTTTCAATCTCCCCTCTGCCAGTTCAAACCCATTGCCCCTTGTCCTGTCATTGCAAGATCTTATAAATAGTCCCTCCTCAGCCTTCTTGTAGGCCCCCTTCAGATCCTGGAAGGCTACTCTAAGGTCTCCTGGAAGCCTTCTCTTCTCCAGGCTGCAGAGCCCCAACTCTCTCAGTCTATCCTCATAGGAGAGCTGCTCCAGCCCTCTGAGCATCTTTGTGGCCCTCCTCTGGACCCGTTCCAACACTTCCATGTCCTTCCTGTGCTGGGGGCTCCAGAACTGCACACAGTGGTTACAGAATAGCCAATCTGGATGGCAGTTAGCCAAGCTTGACTGTATTAGGTGAAGCTATAGGCTTGCTTTACCCTTTTTAGGGCAGAACACAGGCCCTGCAGAAGGCAGGCACAAGCTGAGCCTGTGTACCTTGTTTACTGCAGGATGCAAAACAAGTCTGGCCAGGCCAGAGCCCTCAGACTCGGTGGCTCCACGTTCTTTGTCCTCTTTTCCACGGTTGCTTCTCCCCAAAACAGAAGGATGGAGAGCAGAAGAACATGTCTGGGCAAGCCAGGACATGGATAAACCATGACAGGGGAACAGCAATGGTGCCTTCTCCACACCTGCACTGACTCGTGGGGAAGCCTGTACTGGAATCGGCTGGTGCTTGGCTGCATCCTTTGCACCCAGTATGTGTATGGCATGGACACATTGTCGAGGAAGATCTTAAACAGAGTGAGGACAAAAGTATGAGCAGTTCCTGCTTTCACACCATCCTCTGCAGTTCTGCACCAGTGCGGCTCTTGCACAGTTTGTTCTGCTCCCCCTGAGGCTGCAAGTTGGGCAAGTCCTTAGGTCCATTCCAGAGAGAGCTACCAGCCGCACCCAGACCTGTCTTCTCTCGGACCACTGCTGGAGAACCTTGCACAAACTGCCACTGTTTGTAGAACACCTTCCCAGCACTTGGGCTTTTTGCCCCGCGCTGCTAAGGCAGTGCCTCTCCATGATCCTTGCCTTGTGGAAGCTGTGTCTGAGACACTTTGACTTTGGTAGGTTTTATTTGCATTGGGCTTAATGGCACATGGATCCATGGCTGGATTACAGCTTGCAGTTTCAGAGGCTGCCACAGAGATTCAGCAGGGACTGTCTCTAAAATCCTACTTCACCTCTGTGAGTAAAATCTGCTGTTTCCTAGGCTCTCTACTCAGCCTGATTTGTAAGTGGGGTAAAGCTGTCTTGCATCTTAACCTTTTCCATTTTCTGACTTTCCCAGATTACTAACATTGCCCATAAGCATCCTTGTGAAGATTCCCAACTGAAATAGAACCTGTAAATACAATTTAGCTAGGTTTGTGTATAGTTTGGGAGCAGGGCTTTTCAGGAAAATAAAATAACTACATTTTTATAATTCCTGCCTTGTCAATTAATCCCCAACCAAATCAATTTGTTTATGGAAAACCCTTCCATTGTTCTTACAGTTTAGCTTGAATTGTTGCTTTCATTATGAATCTATTAGTTTCATGTTTTAACAGAGCCAAGCAACTCTGTTTTGTGCTACTGTTTGGCATACAACACCACTAGTACAAGAGTTATGGTTTGTTTGGGCTGTTTAGTAAAGCTCAGTAGCTCAACAGTTGCCAGGCTCAAAGACAAGTAAAAATGCTTGCCAAGGTTTTCAGATTTTACCATGTTCATAATGCAGAAGGCATCTTTGCCCTTAAAACTTAACTATGCAAAAAGAAGAGAGTTCATAATTTGAGGTAATTGCCTTGCCAATATTACAATATTGGATAACATAGTAATGGGTAAAAATAATGTTCAGAGACAGCAGAGTAAATAACTGAAATTCCATGGAATTTAAAAATCTGTTGATGACTTAATAACAATATGAGTCATCTGCTGTGATGGTGTATAATGACAAATCCTGTGCTTTGGAAGGTGTTTTGAGGTCTGCTTAAAGAACAAATATTCACACCAAAGCACATTTAATTGTTATTAATTTTAAAATATATAACTCAGTAACAAGCAAAACATTTTTTGGTCTTTGCAGATCTTAAAAAAAAAAAAAACAAACCTAAAGTACTAATTAAACTTAAAATTATTTCAAGAAAGAAAAGATAGAGAACTGTTGCAATATGTATATCATATAATGCATACACTTGACTGACAAATTTGGGGGCTTCTTATGATGAAGTCACAGCGACAGCGGACAAGGGAAGGGCAACTGATGGCATCTACCTGGACCTGAGTAAGGCCACATGGCATCCTGGTCACCAAGCTGGAAAAACATGGACTGGATGTGTGGAGCACTGCTGGGTAAGGAACTGGCTGGATGGTGGCGCACAGAGAGTGGTGATCAAGCGCACAATGTCCACCTGCAGACCAGTGCCAAGTGGTGTCCCTCAGGGGGCAGTGCTGGCACCAGTGCTGTTTGACATCTTTGTCAGTGCCATGGNCAGTGAGGGTGGTGAGACACTGGCACAGGTTGCCCAGGGAGGTTGTGGCTGCTCCCTCCTTGGAGGTGTTCAAGGCCAGGTTGGAGGAGGCCTTGAGTGACCTGTTCTAGTGGGAGGTGTCCCTGCCTATGGCAGGGGGTTGGAACTGGATGATCCTTGAGGTCCCTTCCAACCTTACCATTCTAAGATTCTGATTCTATGACTGGAAATGCATTTTCCCTTCTTTTTCTTTTCTGTGGCAGCTATTTCCTACATTTTGAGAACTGAGAATGAAGTGTATTGGGAGCTGTAATGTTAAAATCCTTGCAACTGAAATGTTTTGTTTTTGAGGCTTTAAATCAAATTACTGGATGACCTGAGAAACTGGTAATAGGTGATATACTTCTTAACCACAATTGTGGTGAAACACTGGGCAGACTTTGTACTACAGCTGTCCTGGCTCGCATGCCATCAGCAGCACCCAAGATAGCTATTTTCAAGTTAAAATTTCTCTGTCTTTACAAGCTACAAGCACTGTGAACAACTTTATGCTTTCACTAATGCTCAGGGTCTAGCATGTCCTGCCTGCTGCCCCTAAGTCCTCAGGGACTAAGTCCTAAGTCCTATAGGGACAGCAGGCACAGAGACGCAGATGGTGACTTGTCAATACCAGGACCATGTTGGAGTAGAAGAAGGTAGCAAGCCTGCACATTTTCTTCCTCTTTGGAACAGGAAAGTTACAAGAGCCTATACCACTGTCTGCAATCAGTAGATTCAGTAGCACTGAGGCACCTGCACAAAACCACTTCATTCATGCTTTAGGGGGAAATCCTGCTTGAAAGAAAGTGGCATATTCTATGAAACAGCACCATTTCTGCTGGTGCTTTTTGCTGCAAATGGCTGGCAGGGCTGTACTGCAACATCCATAGAATCATAGAATCATAGCTCATCTAGTTCCAACCCCCTGCAGAGCCCCAACTCTCTCAGCCTGTTCTCATAGCAGATGTGCTCCAGCCTTGTGACCATCTTCATGGCTCTACTCTGGACTCCTTGATATCCTTCTTGTGTGGGGGGCTCCAGAACTACACACAGTACTCCAGATGGGGTCTGACGAGAGCAAAGGGGGAGAATCAGCTCCCTTGCCCTGCTGGCCATGCTCATGGACATGTGCTTTTTTTTCACATTCCCCCAAAAACATGGGGTGAAGCAAAATGAGCTACTCCAGCTCCATTTTTTTCAAAATACATCTACCTTTAAATCTCTTTGGCACTCAGAAACAGGCCCTGGCAATTATATTCGTACCTATTTTTAGAGTTGTCTAACACACTTCAAAAAGCATCAAGAAATGTAAACAAGCAGGACTGCTATGTGTCACTGTCTGTAAAAAACAGCACATGAGTTGCCATGGCTGAGTTCTTTACTGCCTGTGAGATAGGTGTTGTCATCTTTGAGATTTTTTCAGGTACTGATTCCAGTGAAATGTAGTCTCTTAAACTATGTTTGTTTCCGTTCCTTGGGAATGGGAAATCTGGGAATTGTAGAACAAGAAAAAGAGACTACTGGACAGAAAACTTGGGAAATGTGTGTTCTGTGATACACTTCCCTGAACAAGTGCATGGGAAACAATACCCAGTGCTGTAGTATCTTACATGCCATGAAGCCCAAAAGGGCTGCTGAAGGAGTGTGACATGGTACCACATCTTTTCAAGGGTGGTTGACTCTGACTATTTCTCCCATGGGGATGGAGATGCACTGTAGTTAGCACACAATGTGCTGTGCTTTCTGTGGACTTCTTCAGAGTTATGAACATGGTTTCATAGATACCCCCAAAAGTGCTTGTAGGCTGATCATTAATATTGGTTTTGTACATATCATATTTTCATAACCTAAATTTCAATATAATCAGAACAAGTGAAGGAACACTCAAAATTAATTACTTGTGGCAACCTCAGTCTTTTTTGGCCCTAATAAAAGATACACTGGGATAGTTTAGACAGTCTTCCCCTCTTAATTGAGCATAGGATGAAGAATAGCTGTCCTGCATCTGTGGAAATTCATGAGGTTTTGTTCATATGAGAGAAGAGAACTCACCAGGAAATGAAAATGGGTCTGTAATGCAGAGGAGGTACTTTGAAGAAATCCGTAATGTTCATGCTGTCCAGGACCATTACTGAGCTGGGGCATTATTTGCAACTGTTCTCAGATATATCACAGCGAAGAGAGATCAGCCCTCATTGCTCAGCCTCTGCTTCAGTGTCCTCAACATCCTATAAAATGCTGAGCTGTACCTGAATGGTCTAGAAAGAGAAACAAACCAATAAATCTATGTTTATTATGAGTAAATGAATGTTAAATGTCATACCTGGGAATAGTAGCTAACCACAGAATTGTTGCTCAAAAAGATTCTTTTTCTAAATCTCATAGCAATTAGAATGCCCATTTCTTATTAGTCATTAGTACCACCCATCACCACCAGGGCCAGGGATTGCCAGAGTAGCAGAAGCAATGCTTAACCCCTTTCTTACATGTAGCAACAATTGAAAATGCTTTATACTAATGCTCCAAAATCAGTGTTGGTTTCCGGTAGCTTCCTAATGAGGCTAATGGGCCCAGCTTTATCATAGCATGCCCCGAACAGTCTGGTATTTGAGAGTAACCCTTGATTCCATGTCCTAGTGGCCCTGGGGAGACCAGCAGAGATTCAGTGTGCCCTCTTTGCAAAGGGAGGTGCAGGCTAAAATCCTCAGCAGTGCATTTAGATCTTGTTCTCAACCATGAGCTCTGTTAATGTCTGAGGCACCCTGCTCTATGATCACTTTCGCCCTTGCAGTTAAGGCAAGGCAGGATGCAGGATGTCCATTTATGGGCAGCTTTCTTCTGTGCTTACCCTGGGTTTTATTCCTGATGTTGGGATAGGTGTTTTGACCTATTCTTGGAACTGGACATGTAGAGATGTGTTTCAAAACTCTGAATCCAAACAATAACCATGTATGATCAGGAGAAAGAATGAGGACTGCATAAGGGGAAAAAAACCAGCTGCTATTTAGCAGACACTTTTAATCTATCTACGGTGGTCCAAAGTGAATCATCTGGCAGGAGACTTGTGGTGTGGAGAGCTGTGCTAGTACATAGGTAGCTGCATGGCAAGGTCCCTGTCATCCAGCAATTGATGTCTTGTGGCTACCAACTGCATCCATCAGCTGGCCTCAGCCCAGGAGCTGAAGAAGCAGATTCACTCCCAAAACCCAAACCAATAACCTTAGTCCATTATACCATCTACTCAGGACAAAGGCACAACTTGCCACTTCTTGCTGCATCAGTGTCCTGTTTGATTGGTCTTTTCACAGGCACAGACATGTTCTGGCTCAACTAGGCAGGTGCAGGTGGCCTGGGATCAGCTTTGCACCTTTTCTCACTCTTTTCTCCTTAATAACTTTATGTGAGTATGGTTTTGTCAGACACTATTGCTATTTATAGTACCATAAGTAGAACAAACTTAGAACACCATAAGTAGAACAAGTTATGAACAACCATTTTACATTTATAGCAGAGAAGAAAGAAGGTTTTGAAATTATTTTGTCACTGAATAATGAGATCTCTCTTTCCCAAAGACTAATCACAGAATAATATAGCCTCCCTTGGACATGCTGCTGAAAGAACATCTGAGGATGAATGTCTGTGCATACTGTTATAAATAGCAACATTAAAAAGCATAATTACATTATCTCTTGCATATTTGTAACACTGACCTTGCATTTCTACCAAAAAAAAAAGGAAAGGGGCAGGGAGCAGGAGAGGTGAAAGAAGTAATTTTGGGGCTTCTAACATTGAGCTTTGAAGATCACTGCTCCCTATTGGTGATACTGTCGTGCATTTTTAAACACTGATATAAGGCAAGTTGCCTGATAGTATTTTAGGCTAAGCTGTGTGAAAGAGAGGTATATGCAGCCCTAACATTGGTGGCTGTCAGCTCCATTCTCTATGTTCAGTAAACTATTGCATAAAACATTGAATTTTAAAGGAGGCATGTTGAGGACAAGTGATTGTTTAAACAA
Source organism: Ramphastos sulfuratus (assembly GCA_013399055.1). NCBI lineage: Eukaryota > Metazoa > Chordata > Aves > Piciformes > Ramphastidae > Ramphastos > Ramphastos sulfuratus. The sequence continues at coordinate 14,812 of WBNM01036908.1, read as the reverse complement.
TATAAACAGCTTATTTTATAATATACATTCAAATATAGAATATATTTTATAGCACATGCTTAATGCACAGAATTAAAATTAAATGTTCTATCTTGTACATGACTGCCAGGACTCACTTTTTTCAGGGCTGCCTTAGTTATCATGTGCTGCTTCTTTTTCCTTACATCTATCATAGAAATAGTAACTATCAAGGAAAAGCCCCCAAAACTCATCCTGTCAGAACTGTTGGAATTCACAGGCTGATGCTAACCATGTGCTTGTTTTGTAAAACATTGGGTATGAAGTGAAATATCTTAATAACCTGAAAGGAAAAAAAAAAAAAAGTGCATATCAAATGGGGTTTATCTTGCTTTTTATATATAAAATGTAACAATTCAATACCAGTTCAGACATTCAACTTTTTTTTTTGCAAGCTGTAAGAGTACAGAGATAAATTTAGGCTTTAATCCCCCCCCCAAACCTCTCATTCATAACATAGGGTCTTTGCCAAGAGTTAGAAACAGTAATCAAAATCAGGACATTAAGCACAGACCTTCAGAGAAGGCACTGTGATGGTTTGGGAGTTCCCTGCCCCCCACAGTTGTAAAATGACCCAAACTAGAACTCAGCCAGTTGGAAGTTAAGGACTGAAGCTCTATTTACAGCTCAGCACAATGTACAAGCAGAGATATACACTATATACAGGAATAGTTACAGAAATATACAAGGTAAAGGTAATACAGAAACACAACACCCCTCCCAGAAATCAGAGACCCCAAGAGGGGCTCCCAACCACCCTTCCACCTTCTCTCCACCCCTCTGCCTTACCCCAGGGTCTGCCCCACATGAAAGTGAATTTTGGAGGATTGGCCAGGGGGGGTTAGAAGAAAAAGTGGTTAGTGAAATTAATCGGCAGAGAGGAGAAGCCAGAAGCTGCTAGACAACCCGAGACGACAAGCCCGACTGGCTTATCTTTGTTTTGAGTTCTTATTCCTAAACATCTCAGCAAGCCTATGAGTGAAGTAGACATCACCATTGTTTCCTTTTCTCAACCTGTAATATAATTTTCTCTAATAAAATATTCCAGTTAGCCTCAAACCAGCACAGGCACCAGCATGCTTCACTTTTGCAACAGGCTCCCAGGAAATCACACTGCTTGGAGTATGTCTGAGATGATATCTGTCCACAGGGTTCAGATCAGTGAGGAACTTTAGTGCCTTCTGGTTTTTTCAGCCTTATGGTGCTACCCCCACATCTGAGGTGTCAAGAGACTTCATCTTTCATGCTGATTCCTCCAGATCCTGACAATGCTTCTCAGGTTCATAGACATGTCAACCCCATTGTAATGATTGCTGCTAAAATGGATGCATTGAAGAATTAAAGGTGTAGATATATGTTAAATTTGCCTTTCTTATTTGTCAGAGGTGACAAGCCCCTGAAAGAAATGTCAAAGTAACAAGGTCATCTATAATGGTTGGAGGGTAGGGTTTTTTTCACTTCCACAGATCATATTTTATATAAAGCAAGCCCTCTTCATTCTGGTTTTCTTATCCAAGAGGACGCAAAATCCTGGCGTTGAAAACTGACAGTATCTTGCCATTAAAACAATTGCAGTCGGAAATCTAATTGCCTTGCAGCAGTGGGAATGCATAAAACAGAATCGCTTCATTTCTATTTTGTCATCCTATGCAAATATTTTCAACATTCCTGTATTAGTTTCTAGGAGTTTGCACCACCTACATTAATAAAGATGATTATGTCACAGTCAGCAAGCAAAAAAAATCCCAGTGTCTTCAGGAGGAATGTTTTTTTATGAATGCAAAATGTTTACTATTTACACAGCCACACCAGGGGTCCACCACCTTTCCTCAGGAAGAGTTTGTAATTGTTTTTATTCAGGAAAGCTTTTGGGATCTCTATTAAATTAGTTTTAGTGTGGGGGTTCTTTCAATCCGATAGTTTCCCTAATATAAATTTTTAATCACTCTGTTGCTCTTCAAGGGATTTGAGTATTAAGAAAAATAATAGAGAGAAAAGTGACAGCTACTCCAGGTGACTTTCCTTACACCACAGACATGATTCTTCTCAGAAGGCTACTGTGCAAATTTCAGAACCTAAATTCATGAGCTCACACATGGAAATATTTCCTCAAAAATTTTCACACTATGCCTCACAACCTGCAGTCATGTCCCTCCTTGGCTGCGTGTGGTGGTTTGTCCCTGGTTGGGGACCAGATGCCCACCAAAGCTGCTCTATCACTTCTCTTCTTAGATGGACAGGAGAGAGGGAAAATTATAACCAAAGCAGAGGAGTCAAGATAGAAGCCATTTAATAAAATGCAAAGCCAAGGCAAAGACCATGTGCAGAAGCTAAAGCAAACAAAGATGTTATTCTTTCCCATAGAGCAGACACTGTTCTGCTCCCAGGAAGCTGAGCTCCATTATGAATAGCAGTTGCTCTGGAGGACAAACACCATCAGTGAATGTCCCCCCACGTTCTTCTTTCACCTAGCTCATATAGCTGAGATGATGTCATATGGCAAGGAATACCCTTTTGGTCATTTTGAGTCAGCTGACCTGGCTGTGTCCCCTCCCAAAATCTAGCCCACACCTCAGTGTACTCTGGGACAGGGGAATGTTGGAAAAAGTCCAGCCTTGGTGCTCAGTCCATTCATGACCAAAACATGAGTGTGTTACCCACACCCAGCTACGGCACTGCAAACCACACACTAGAACAATGCTCTTGGGAGAATTGACTCCAGCTCAGCCAGACCCAGCACCTTGCTCCTGAGTGAAAGTCCATTTGATCTCATGCCTGTCCAGAAATGTAAATGCTACAATGAAGGACTGTGGCCTTACTCTAAGCTCTTGGTGAGTTACTGCTTTTGAAAGATCATTTACCCGAGGTCTGTTTTATTCTTCGGTTTTCTACAGTTAGTAGTAGTCTACCAGGATCTCTAGGCAGGGATTTGTGCAAGCCTGGCTCTGATCCATAGGGGTCTCTATCTGAGCTGAAAACTTCCCTAGTGCAGCATCCACAGTTTAAACTCACTCTGAGATAGCTGTCATAGATTTTTGTGTAGCGAGCACGACAGACTGAGCTTATCTTACTTTGCTCTTTTTCTAAGGAAAAAGTACAGTAAAACAATAACTTTCTCACTGAGCTGGAGAAGAAAAAATAGAAAGGTTGTATTTAAAAATGTGCAGGAAAAGATAATGTGAAGGATTAACCCTCCTGGGGTGGGGGGTGGTGGTCTGAACTTGACCCCGGGTCCTCCTGACTCCTTCCTGGGGGTGATCCACCTGCCCCCGGGTGCAGTGGTCAGCCCACTCCCACTGCCTGTTTGGACCCCCTATAGAAACAGAGGAACTACCTGTTTGGCTCTTTGCCTGCCTGCCTGACAGCGCCAACTTTATTCCTACTGTGCCTGTTTTTACCATGTGGAATTCTGAGAATTGTTGTTTGGAGACACAGACTGGTTTTCTTCTCTGTGACCCTGAGCCTGCAGTGCTAGCTCTGTATTGCTAAGCAGCCCTATCTCAGGAGGAGTCTGTGAGTACTTAGAAAATTGTTTTCTACCTTTGCCCAATTGCTTTCTTAAAGCAGCAACCCTCGAATTCTTTACAGATAAAGCTGCGATTAGTCCTAAAACTGAAAGTATCAGAACTAGAATTACACCTCAAAGGCAAATAACTTTACTACGTGCGTAGAACTTGCTGCACAGATCTGGAATTTCACCTTTTGGTAGTATAATCCTCATAAAATCATAAGAGCCAGTAGCATTGTTAGGCTTATTAAAAGTAGAACTGGTGATATTAAAACCAACCCAGCCCAAACAATAGTCAACAAAGTTCAGCAATGTGGATTCCACTTTTCTCCATATTATGCAGAAAAGCAAGGCACTCGTTTTGGCTGTCAGCCAACGATGAACAAAACAAAGAAATACAGGGTAGGCCACTGCCCAAATTACCTATGACAGCTTCATCTGATCTTCCAAACCTAATCAGCAATAAATCAATAAGAATGTATCAGGACTAGGATCTTGCCCACTACAGTTATGGCAGTGTCACTGATCTGTGTTGCATTACCCAAGACTAAGATTCATGGCACTGCAGGATAAATGAGCAATTGTCTGCACACAAGTTTTAATTGAAATGTTAATGTCATCTTTTATGCAGCAGACAACATTGAAATCAGTTTTTCTTCAAATTTGCTGTTGCTGGAAACAAAGAAAGAAGAAAAATCTCTGCAAATAAGATCTTCGATCTTAATTCAGATGGGAAAATTCACAGACCATTCTCTTTAATTATTTTAAAGATCATAAATTTAAACTAAGCTCTCCTGAGTAATTCCAATAACAGCACTTAAAACTCATGCTCCTGTGAAAAGCTTTGCTAATTCAGAAAATGATAAGAATTAATGTTGCTCATTTCACAAAGAAGAAAGAAGATTACCTCTGCTGTGACACATGCCAGAAGTTCTAGTCCATTAGCAAGGAAGATAAAAAATGAGATCATTAATACTGACTGAAACAAACAAGATATTTACATTTAAATATTGAATAATAGGTCTTAGGAGAGCATGAAGAAGAAAAGAGAAAAAATAACCAAAGAAGTTGTATACCTGCAATGGGAGGAAAGCTATCTTTCATGATCCTAGTAGACTACTAATTAAGAGACACTTTCACATATTATAATTTCTATAAATACTTCTCTAGTTTTGGTTAAAATGATGTCACAATGGTCAAAATTCTCATTATGACAGGCAGCTGCTGATCAACTTGGATTTTTAGTTTCTTCCCCACATTTCTCAGAGATTAGCATCCAGGCATCTCTGATTTAATCCTGTACACTGAGAATTCCTCTGGCTTCTGTTCAGTAAAAAGTTTTTTTTTAGTTAAGCTGAATTTTTTGTTCAGATCAAATGCCATTTTTTTGGCTGTACTTCAGTGAGCTCCTGCAGGTGTACAATTTCTGCAAGAGCAAAGGGCAGCTAAAGCATTAGAATTTTTTCATGCAGTGACAGATGAAATGTTGAAAGCACATCTTTAAAAACAGAGGTTGTGCATCTCTCTTGCTTTTACATGAATTCAGCATGTCCAGTGGTGCTGAGTTGGTGATGCTCTGTGTTCTCTTATGAAGAGACTGTTGCTTGTCCCAGAGTGCAATTCAACTATATTCATGCATCAGGGAGAGACCTTGCAGAAGCCATCTTGTAGATATGTCTGGTTAGGTGGTCTCAACTAACTGTCAATGATATTTGGGTTTGAGCTAAAATATATAGAGTTGGTCTATAAGTGAACTTAATAAATGCAACCAGTTAGTTACATGGCATTTCAGCTGCACACACTCAAAACACTAAGCATGCTATCATAATATTCCTTAGCTAGATTAATGGTAAAAAATTAAATCCTAAATCCAGATTAGTTTACTATGAAAACCAAACTCATCAGCATCACTATAACCATGCAAATTCAACTGTAAGGAGCAGTCTTAAGAGCATTATCTGTCTCGTTATTGTCATTGTACTCCAAAGACTTGGGCCAATATTCAGGCTAACAGCTCAGCATGAGTTCTGCAGCAGCCTAATTCATAAGAAGTTACTAATAAAATTACTGAGCCTCCACAGTGAATGCAGTCTTCATGGATTTCCAGGTGCAGATCCTGTGAGAGTAGACCTGCCTGGTACCAATGGTCCATACCTGCTAGGTATGATGGATGATTCCACTCTCTGCAGTCACTGCTTTGGAACAAAGGAATGGAGCTGCTGTCATAAAAGACTGATGTCTGGGTGTTGCTAAGGGAACCATAAAGATCAAAGTTCACTGAAGTTTATAATGTCCTTATAGAACAAGAAGACACCTCCTGGCCTAAGGCTGCCCACCTCCAAGGTGCACCATGCCTCAGTCACTCCTCCCTGGGCCCAGACCACACCTTAGTCTCTCCTCCTTGGGCATGCATGGAAGTCTTACTCATGGAGGGCATCAGCATGTATGAAATTGATTATAAAAGATGTCTCTCTAGCAATGGGACAACTTAGTGGTAGTTGAAGATGACTTCTGAAGGGAGAGGTTTCCCCACCAATATAAAGAAAAGATCAGAAGGACCAGCAGGGCTGGACTTGGGACCAGAGAGATGTCTTTGGGAGCCTTGCATTGGTGGTAGCTGTAGACCTCTGTCCCTGTTCTCTCTTCACTTTACCTTTCCCCTTTTCCCTGCTCACTTTTCTCTACCTGTTAGGGGCAGACAAAGTTTTACTGTTGACTGAAGCAAACTCTCTTGTCATGGTTGCCTGAGATTTTGCACTTTGAGATCACACAAATGAACCATCACAAGTCCACTGTTTGGACCCTGACACTCAACCAGTCTTGGTTTTGTTCCTGTTCTCTTGTGAATTGGTAAAATGGAATTACGGATCAGTTTTACTTAGAGATTATCACCACCACAACCATAACTGGACCAGTTTTTGTTCATGGGCTGCTGTGATTTATTAGCAGCTTAGACTGCACAGTGGAGTAAGTTGCACAGACAGGACAAAAGTATGTGAGGTTCTGAAGGGAAGTTTGAGCGAAGTTCCTGGCAAGACGGCTAATTTTAGATATCTCTATCATTAAGTTTGTTAATATTATATACAGGCTACTTGCCTGGCACTTATTTCATACCTTACAAATCAAAATAGAATTCTGGATTTTGTTTCTGTAAAAACCAGCAAGAGGTCGTAAAGTTGCAATATAAAAATGTTTATCTTTGAAGTATGTTTACATGTAGATCTTGCCAGGAACTTCAGTCCAATTAAACACATTTTGGCATTAGATTTTTGGTTGACTTAGCCTTACACAGATCTGCCCTTTATTTGAAGAGAAAAAAACCTGAGGTGCTGAAAAGATGCTTAGTAGATCCTTGCCCTTTTGTATTAAAGCATGTTTAGATATTCATTTCTGTAAAGATTATCTAGTACCTAACCTTTCTGGGTTTGCATCTGATTATTTTCAAGGCTGAATAGTGAAATACTTTCTTACACAAAACTCTCCTTAACAGTTTTACTAAGTTCTGAGGTAGTATTTAAGAGTTTGAATCCAGATTTGGGAACATATTTGGATACTTAAGGATGCAAACAGGCATTGAAAAGTATTTGCAAAAAAAGCCTACACAGGATCTGGGGCTAATTCCTTTTGAGAAGCAATGGATATTAAACATCAAACAGATGCAGTGGTTCAGAAATTTCAATATGGAACTTCCACGCAACCTTAGGTGTCTAATGGTCTTCAGTTTCAACTGCTGTCCTTCTGTCTGGACTTACTTTAAAGTCTACCTCTTAAAATAAGAGAGAAAAGAGAGCAAGTTGTCATTTTATATTAACAGGAAAAAATACATGAACACGTAAAGTAAGTGACAGATGTGCAACCTGTAAATATCTGCTCTGTTAGTTCTGCATGCTCATGTTTTAAACTACTAGACCTATGAGATATGAGGCCAGGGAAGTGCAATATAGAACTAACAGAGAACAGAATATCTACCTTTATAAGACTGTTGATAAGAACACATCTGATTTATCTCAGCATCTGAAATATATTTACCACACAAGCTCCTTTTTCACTGCAAGCCACTGAGCTATTACATTTCTCCCCCCAAGTCCAAGAAATAGAATTGCTGCCTTGAGCCATGTTTTGAGCTACTAAGCAGTGTCACCTTGTCCTAGTTGAGGGGTTCCCAGAGACCCAAAGCCCAATAGAATAAAATTAAATACAGGATGCCTCCCCTCTCCCTGCTTTGAAAGGAAAAGAACTGGGTAGAAAGAGTGGAAAGGGGTAAGCCACTCACAGAAAACAGTCTGGCACCTGTTTTGGAAGGTAAAAAAAACACTTTAACAATAAATAAAGGGTGTTTAAGGGAGTCTACAGAGGTCTAAGGGAAGGGAAACAGGTACAAGCACACATACAAAACCAAATGGGTGGAGGTGATTCGGGAAGTAACTGGCACACCACATGGCTGCTGGAGCTGCAGAGTGCTGCTCTCCAGACAAGGCACAGAGGGAGGAAGGAGTTTGCCTGCTTTAGTAGTGTTGCAGACAGGAGCTGGCAGTGGGCTACCCTTTGCACCTGGGGGGCTCAGGTTCCAGACCACCTCCCAGCCTCCTACAGACTCAACCTGTAACACACCTGGATCAAGTAAAGCTTTAAAACTTAACATTGCACCACTTCTCCAGAAACTCAATACACCCCTCCAAGCCTCTGAGTCAGCTGCTAGTGGAAGCAGACTTTTTTCCAGATTCCCCCTCAAGGTATATAACCTTTCCTGTCAGTGCCTGGTGAGTTCACTGTGTGTCACTCACCTGAGGACAGCAGCACATCTCTAAATAAGTATTTGCAAGAACTGCTGGTGGACCTAGGCTGTCAGTGTGCCCTGACCATGCATGTGAAACAACCCCGAGTGGAAAGCCCTGACACACAAATCTTGCTGTGCCCCTCTGCAAAGAGAGAAACAAATTTTTGCCTTCAAGTTGTTTGTTGTTTTTTTTAATCAGAAGAATAATACCATGAGATATTTAGGTTGTTATTTTTATGTGTGTCAGTGCTGTGCCTTGCCCAGTTGGTTGTGGTTTGTATTTCCAGGAGGTGTGAGGCTGTGCTGCTGAGCAATGCCTCCTGCCCAGCTGCACTCCCTGGCTGCAGTAACTGGGTAGCTCAGTGTCTTCACATGATGATTTCTTGGTTTTTATAAAACCACTCTGTACAGTGGCTGCATTACTTGTAGCAATTAACTTTGACCTCTGTGATGGTTTGGGAGTTCCCTGCCCCCCACACTTTGTAAAATGACCCAGACTAGACTCAACCAGCTGGAATTAAGGACTGAAGCTCTATTTACAGCTCAGCACAATGTACAAGCAGAGATAGACACAATAGACAGGAATAGTTACAGACAGAGACAAGTTAAAGGTAATACAGAAACACAATTCCCCTCCCAGAAATCAGAGACCCCAGGAGGGGCTCCCAACCACCCTTCCACCTTCTCCCCACCCCTGTACCTTACCCCAGGGTTTGGCTTACGTGCAAGGTCAGTTTGGAGGATGGGCCAGGGGGGTTAGAAGGAAAGTGGTTAGTGAGGTTACTCAGCAGAGAGGAGAAGACAAGAAGCTGCTAGACAGCCCCAGACGCTGTGCCCCAGACTGTGTTATCTATGTTTTAAGTTCTTATGCTTATCCATCTCAGCAAGCCTATGAGTGAAGTAGACATCACCATTGTTTCCTTTTCTCAGCCTGTAATATAATTTTCTCTATTAAAATATTCCAATTAGCCTCAAACCAGCACAACTTCATCCTGCAAACTCTTCCTAGTTTGTTCTTTAGCATTGATCCCCTCTGTGGGAACTGACAGATTTTTTTTTTTCTTGCATGTAGTAAAACAAAGTAATACACTACAGCAAGTTTCTGTTTCCAGATCATGCCATGGGTCAAACTCTGTTTCAGTTGTGTAAGTTCAGATAAAGCATCAAGAAGAAGCAGGAAGATTTTCTAAAAACTTCAGCAAGACTCCTGCAAGCACTGATGTTAATATGCCAAAATATGGTTGAATTCTGAGGTGCCTGGAAGAGCACTGATCATATTTTCAGATCTCTCTGGTGAAGGACACTCACAGAGGGCAGTCACCCTCTGAAAATGGTTTTGCTACTGCTGAAGTGACTCAGCAACTTTCCGTTCTCCAATTGCCTCCATGCCATCAGCTCAGCTATTTCCCCCTCTGGCTGCTGGACATTCCAGATACCAACTACAGTGTTCCAGACAATGTTTTTATTTCTCCTCCAGCTAAACACAAAAATCCTACAGTAATAACATGTCTTTTCTAGGAAAGCTCATTCAAATCATCTGGAGGACAACTTCCTAACTCCTGTACAAGACCTTTACTGTTTGTGTGGCTGTGGTGGGATGGATTTGGACCCAAACAAATTGAAATTTACCACCTGGAGTAAATTACCAAATCCAACTCAGAACTTGGAAACAAAATGAAGATTATGTTTACAAGGGTGTGCTATAATCTTGAAGCATAATAATGCAATGAATGTGTACAAAATCTATTTACTTATACTTACAATTCAGAGCCAACAGAAGGATCCCTCTGCATTGATTGACATACCTCTGGACAAGGGAAAAGTAAATAGCTCTCCCCTCTGACCCTTTAGTATGTGGGAAGAGGAGGGAAAGCTCTGCTGCTGTTTAGCTTTAACAAGAGTCTTAGCCAAGGTGAACCAGGCCATGCAAAAGCAGCAGCCAGCAGCAGCCGGAGAGAAAAAGAGCAAGAATAGTTTGTGCAGCAAATGATATCCTGAGCAGCACTCCAATGGAGTGCCATACCTAGCTGTTGTTGTCCTTCTGTATCCAATCCCTTACTTTATTTATCTTTTACTAGAAGCTCTCCAGAAAGTTCTTATCCTTGTTTATAATTCAGAACTGGACTAAAGTACCAGCCTCAAACCATAAGTAGCAAGGCAACATCTAAAGGGCAAAAGAGATTTCTGATTTTATTGTCTATTTTTTTATTAAAATGCCTTTGAATAAAGGACAACCTCTATTTTCTACCCATCAGGAGTTACTACACAGCTATGGCACAACCACACTAGCATCAGGCATCCCTCAGCATATTCACAGAGAGTTGCCTTTTGAAAAAAAGTTAAGGGGCCCCAACTGCCTGAACTATGACAATTTTCTCAGTAGTGGTAGAAATGTGTGCTGCAAAGGAGTAGCCTTCCAATATCTGAAGGGGGCTACAGGAAGGCTGGGGAGGGACTATTGACAAGGTCTTGCAATGACAGGACAAGGGGCAATGGGTTTGAAGTGGCAGAGGGGAGATTGAAACTGGACATTAGGAGGAAGTTGTTTGCATAAGTTAGGAAGTTAGGGCATAATCTCCTTCCAAACCTGTGCCCAAAAATACTTCTGGCCCCCAGGCACAGCCCTTCACTTCTTCAAGGTTTAATATAACCGTATCCCCACCCAATTCCGCGACACGATAAACAAAGTCTGTTACCGTCTCGTCAGGCCCACGCGCGAATGTTTCTCGTAGTTCACGTAGCTTTGCTCCGCTGTACTGCCGCACACGTGTGGTAGCCACTCCGCGACCACGGCGAGTCTCCGTGTATTCACGTTTGAATATCGGGCGTACGCGGAGGGGCATTCCCTTTACAGAATCTTCCTCGGAGCTGTAATCTGTGTAACTGTAGGAACGCGCGCTGGTTTTCCCGGGTTTCCCCGCCCCGATCACCCTTAGGCGGATCAGAGTAAGCTGTCTTTCGCGGCTGGGTCTGTGGCATTGCCCTGGGCAGAAGCGGTGTGAAGGCGCTTTGTGGTTTTTCTGTCCCTTTCAGTTCAAAGTCTTTGGACATATAGTCCTTTATTTTAAAGCTTTCCTCCCTTGGTAAATCATGGAACGAAAGTATAAGGGACTGGGTTTCAAAGAGTGTTTCCGCATCCCTCAGCGTTTCTCCAGAGATAGGCAGTTTTAAATTTTCCGGAGGGACAGTAGCAGGATCAGAGTCTAATTTATCTGAAGATTTCGTGGAGGTCTTCAGTATTATTTGCTCTTT
>WBNM01036906.1:1785-23590 GCA_013399055.1 Ramphastos sulfuratus | reverse complement strand
TAGGTTGGATGATAGGAAGCACTTCCTTATAGAAAGGCTAATTAGACACTGGAATGGACTGCCCAGGGAGGTGGTGGAGTCACCATGTCTGAAGGTGTTTAAGGAAAGATTGGATATGACACTTGATGACATGGTTCTAGTAGATATGGTGGTGCTAGGTCATGGGATGAACTTGATGATCTCAGAGGTCTATTCCAGCCTCAATAATTCTGTGCTTCTGTCCAGCTTTGTACCATGCAAAATAAAGACAAATCATTGCATGTCAACTATAAGCATGCACTGTCATCCACTCATTTGCACTCAGTGGGTGGAAATCCCAGTTGCATATCTGGGGCTTTTTTTGCTTCCAAGGCAAGACTTGTAGGGAAGACTGAGTACAGAATATGGCATGATGTAGGTTTATTAAAATCACAGAATCATAGAATGGTTTAGGTTGGAAGGGACCTTAAAGATCATCTAGTTCCAACTCCCCACCACAGGCAGGGACACCTCCCACTAGAACAGGTCACTCAAGGTCTCATCCACCCTGGCCTTGAACCCCTCCGGGGAGGGAGCAGCCACAACCTCCCTGGGCAACCTGTGCCAGTGTTTCACCACCCTCACTGGAAAGAACTTCTTCCTAACATGTAGTCCTCTTCTAATGTAAACCTGTTACCCTTTGTTCTATCATTACAAGACCTTGTAAATAATCCCTCCCCAGCCTTCCTGTAGGTCCCCTTCAGATACTGGAAAGCCACTACAAGGTCTCCTCAAAGCCTTCTCTTCTCCAGGCTGAAGAGCTCCAACTCCCATAGCCTGTCTTTGTAGCAGAGCTGCTCCAGCCCTCTGAGCATCTTTGTGGCCCTCTTCTGGCCTCGCTCCAACAGTTGGATGTCCTTCTTGTGCTGGGGGCTCCAGAACTGCACACAGTACTCCAAGTGGGGTCTGATGAGAGCAAAGGGGGAGAATCCCCTCCCTTGCCCTGCTGGCCACACTGCTCTTGATGCAGCCCAGCACACAGTCACTGTCTGGGCTGTGCGCACACACTGATGGCTCATGTTGAGCTTTTCATCAACCCAGACCCTCAGGACTGCTCTCCAGCCATATGACTATCTAAAATATAATCCTAGAAGTGGATTTTTAATTTTTTTTTAAAATATAGAACATTGAATGTAGTGCCTGTACATAGTACATATTTATACAGAACACACCAGATTCTGATTTTGCATCTTCAAAGCAGTGGAAGCACATAAGAAGTGATGTTTTCAAATTCTGAAGCTCTGCCTTTCATGATTTGGCACAGCCCTACAGTCACACAGCTGTGCTTCTTGTAGTTTTTCAGCAGATTTGCTGGTATTAGGCTTTTGCACCATGCTGTGTTAAACTATAGAGACATGGCTTGTAGGATCACCTCTGTCTTCTGCTTCAGGTCAGAAGGATTTATCATCACAACAGCTGTGATTTATGTGATTCATCTGCCATGTAAAACTAACAACTCCTCTGAACAATCACTTGCAGATATAACCATCACACCTAACATCAACGTCATTTTTCATCCGAGGAAACAAAAGGTCGTAAAGGCTGTGTATACCCTCAAATCAGTCTGGAAATCAGTGTGACAGACAGCCTTAAAGCTCATGAGTTTTTCCCTCAAGCACTCAGTTAACAGCCCAGCTTCTGACATGGCTGGTTCGTGGCCCATTTGTTCATCCTAGTCTGAGAGCTTTGCAGAGACAGGTTTGGCCTGTAAAGAGGAGCAACAATATCCATACAAATCGTAACAAATTCTCACATACTGAAACCCTATCAACCACCTCCAAAGCACAGTGTGTATATTTATCTAGTTATTGATTGCATTCTGTCAATTAATTACTGCCTAGGTAAAGCACTACAAAAGCCATAGGGAAAAGCAGTCAACCTTCCCCACCACAAACTTTCTTTACAGTCATCCTCTAATTATGACAACACATAGAATAGAAAAAAAGATTTTTAAAGTGACTATTCAGTTGTGTTAAATATCAATTTTATATTTGTCAGAGGAAAAAAATAAAAGAGAGCTTTAATTGAATTGATGACCTTTCTTATCTCTCACATATCCCTTTCTACTGTCCTGATTGTTGCATTGTTCTTGCTGAAGTGTGTTTAAGGGATACCATTGCAAGAAATTTTGCATTCATTTTCCATCTATTCAAAATGAAGCAGTTTCTGACCATTAAACTGTAAGCACTTTGGCACAGGCTTTCCTCTCTGCTACGTAGTTATTAATCATTTATACTCTTTCACATATAGGCTGCATACATTTACAGCTCTTAAATGTCACCACCATATGATTCTCTAATTCATAGAACTACAGAATGGTTTGGGTTGGAAGAGACCTCCAAAGGTCATCTAGTTCAACCCCCCTCTCCAGTAAGCAGTGACATCTTGCATTAGATCAGGTTGCCCAGAGCCCTGTCATGCCTCACCTTGGATATCTCCAGGGATGGGATCTCAGCTACCTCCCTGGGCAACCTGTTCCATTACCCTCATGGTAGAGAACTTCCCCTTAACATCCAACCTAAAACTACTCTTCTGTAATTTCAAACCACTGACCCTTGTCCTATCACCACAGGCCTTTGTAAACAGACCCTTTCCAGCCTTCTTGTAGACCCCCTTCAGGTACTGGAAGGTTGCTATTAGGTCTCCCCAGAGTCTTCTGTTTTGCAGTCTGAACTATCCCAGCTCCCTCAGCCTGCCCTCACAGCAGAGGTGGTCCAGCCCTCCAGTCTTTGTTGTGGCCCTCCTCTGGATCCACTCCACAGGTCCATGTCTTTCTTGTGTTGAGGGCACCAGAGCTGGATGCAGTACTCCAGGTGAGGTCTCACCAGAGCAGAGCAGAGTGGCAGAATCAACTCTCTCAACCTTTTGCCCATGCTTCTTTTTGGTGCAGCCTAGGACGCGATTTGCCTTCTGGGCTGCAAGCACAGCACTGTGCTACTTCTAGCTTTGTCAGCTAGAAAACTGATTTAAACCAGCATTTTGTACCTGAATATATACTTTTCTGTTTTAATGCTGAAAGAATAGGCAACTTCTGTGTAGTTTTAAGGAAACAGTTTTTCAAACTTCTACTTTAAAAACTGACAGCACTGTTTGTTTTACATAGTGCCTTCTGAAAGAATCACCTTACTCAAGTAAGATCAGTAAGCATAAGATATTAATAGTTATTTCACCATGCATGCATAATTTTTTACAGTTTCATCATTATTCTGCTAAAACAAAAGTCTAATTTAAATTGAATATTATACCCTTGTAAAACAGGGAGATTAACTCATCTTTATTCTCAACTGTATTTAATATTGTGAAATGACTTAGGGACTCCACTGACTGTAAGGATAAAATCCAGCAAAAGCAGGTGACAGGGACCAACACCAGTATCTTATGTCTGAAGGTAAAGTTGTTATTTAAGAAAAGTAAATCGCCCTCCAAAATTAGCTAATTGTTTTAGTAACTTCAGGAGAAGATGAAGTGCTTTATCTTTCTTTAGTACACCAGATGAACAATCTAATTCAAGGAACATTTAACCTCATGGTTATACATATTGTGCGCAAGTCTCATTGACCTCTTCAAGGTCAGAGAAGAGATCTGATAGGGGTTTCAGCTTGAGTATCAGGTTACTCAAAAATCATTTCTCTTCAAGAAATCCACACATACTGCAACTTTACTGCCTATAGTGTTAGCTGGACATGAGCAGACAGTGTGCACTTGCAGCCCAGAAGGCAAATCACATCCTGGGCTGCATCAAAGGATGCATTGGCAGCGTATCCAAAGAGGTGATTCTGCCAATTTGCCCCTCTGAGACTTCACCTGCATCCAGCTCTGTAGCCCTCAATATAAGAAGGATGGAGCAGGTCCAGAGGAGGGACAAAAAAATGATCAGGGGATTGGATCATCTCTGCTACAAAGACAGGCTGAGAGAGCTGGCATTGTTCAGCCTGGAGGAGTCTCCAGGGAGACCTAATAGCAGCCTTCCAGTACCTGAAGGGGGCACACATGAAGGATAGAGAGGGACTGTTTACAAAGGTCTGTGGTGACAGCAAAAGGGGCAATGACTTCAATCTAGATGAGAGCAGATTTAGATTGGCTGTTAGAAACAGGTTCTTTACTATCAGGGTAGTGGGCCCAGGGAGGTGGTTGGGGCTCAGTTTCTGGAGATATTCAAGGGCTCTGGGCAACCTGATCCAGTTGAGGATGTCCCTGCTGACTGCAGGGGGTGTTGGACTAGATGGTCTCTTCCAACTCAGACCATTCTATGATTCTGTAACTCTATGATTCTATGATAATTGTTTGAAGTGGTGGGTTGTGCACCTCTCAACTTCATTTATCATCAGCATCAAAACACTGATATAGCCTTGTCTGTTCTATTAAAAAAACTTTTGCAGCTAAACTTGGTGAAAAAAGCTGCCTATTTTGATGCTTGATGTAGCCTTCATCAGCTGTCATTCTGTGGCAGGAGAGATCATTCTGTGTACAGTTCTGGAGCTCCCAACACAAGAAGAACATTGAACTGTTGGACCAAGTCCAGAGGAGGGCCATGAAGATGCTCAGAGGGCTAGAGCAGTTCTGCTATGAGGACAGGCTATGAGAGTTGGAGCTCTTCAGCCTGGAGAAGAGAAGACTTCGAGGAGACTTTGCAGTGGCCTTCCAGTATCTGAAGGGGACCTACAGGAGGGCTGGGGAGAGACTATTTACAAGGTCTTGTAATGACAGAATGAGGAGTAATGGGTTTAAACTGGAAGAGGACTACATGTTAGGAGGAAGTTCTTTCCAGTGAGGGTGGTGGAACACTGGAACAAGTTTGCCAGGCAGGTTGTGGCTGCTCCCTCCCTGGAGGTGTTCAAGGCTAGGTTGGATGAGACCTTGAGTGACCTGTGCTAGTGGGAGGCGTCCCTGTCTATGGTTGGGGGTTGGAACTAGATGATTTTTGAGGTCACTTCCAACCTAAACCATTCTATGATTCATTCCCTGATGGAAGCTCATTGGGTTCAATGGAAAAATGTGAGCATTATCACATGAACTCATTAGGTAGGACCCATCAAGCTAGAAGATAAAAAAATAAAACCTAAAGAGCAATAAAAACAAAATAAACTTCACCCTCATTTATCATCTTGAACTGTGGTAGTCCATCTACTGTAAAGTATGTGCTATCATCCAAGACAGCTGGAGACAGTGTGAAAAAATAGGGCATTTTTGTACTGATTTACTGCAAGAATGACTTCTGCTTTAGCTCAGTGGTGTCTGCTAAAGAGCATGCAAGTGTTACATGAATGGAAAAGTTACTTAACTGTCAACATAACTTAGGCTAGCACTTTCTTTAGCACTAGAACCACCTGGAATTCAGTATTTTTCTAGTCAATCCAGAATTCAGTAGTTTTCAGAAAGCTTTGGATACCCACAAATGTCTATTTTACTAGACCATTTAATTTCCAAGGGCAAAATTATTAGCTTTTCAAATGCTGCTGAGGCCAAAAGTATTTTCTTCAAGATAAGGCTGTAAGCTTAACTATAGCAACTCTTAAAACCAATATGAAACCTGCAGCAACAGCAAGTCTACTAAGTTCAGAATCTATGCATGTGCCTTAAAGGTGCTGCTTTGGGTTTCCAGGTCAGACACATTTCAGAAGAGGGAAGGACAGATCAAGTTTCAGACATTTCTGGAGTGGCAGAGAGGAGAGAGAGACTTCAAAAGGTCATTTCTATATGCTTATGCTAGAATATTTGATTTTAATCAAAATTTTACTTGCTTAAGAAGTAGGTCAAGATCTTCTAAATCAGAAGAATTCTTTATTAAATCAAATTTGAAGCAATTCTAATACATTGGTAGTAATGTAGTCTAAAGGTGAAGGTATTGAATCTACAATATGTACAACATGCTAGAGAAAAACAGCAAAACAGAGTCTCTGTGAAGAAGATACATCTAATATAAGAATATTGCATGCATAGCCCAGGACCCCTGCAATTAATCCCTAGGCCTAACTCACACACAATTTAAGAAGACAGATCAGATCACGATCTGAATGCCTCTGACAGTGTTGAAGGAGAATTCCCTCTTGAAATTAATAACTTCTTTGTATCAAAATCTCAACGTTCCTGATGACTATAATCAAGCAGAAGTGTGAAGAGAGTAATAATTTGACTTACCTGGTTGGAGCAATGGGTATCTGCAAAGCAAAATGTTTCTGAAGGATATTTTGAAGAATGAGAAAATTAGATGCATGCTGCCACTTTTTACTAAGTATAAATTATTTGAGGATGTTATTTAACCCTCTGAGATGTAAGTAATGTTCATGAAGGCATTTACTAGGCAATTACTGGTAATAGTCAGCAAATTCTTGATATATAAAAGTATATTTTCTGGTATTCAATCCATTCTTGCAGATGTCCCCATGATTCAGAGAATTAATCTGCAGAACACAGATCATCCACATGTTCACTGTGGGATGGCAGTGTCACTGAGTTACATGCTAATTAATTGCGAGGGAAATCTGTTAGGAGGGCATGAAATGTTGGGAGTATCAGGAATTTTAAAGTAAATAGTATTCCAATTATCATCCAAACAGTGTTATCTCAGGAAAGTCCAATACAATATACAAGACTTCCAAATAAGTCAAAATACAGGAAATTACAGATAAAGCATCCAATATTCCCTGATCCTTATTTTATACTGCAGTGGTGACAAGCAAAAAATGACTGATTATGATCAGTGTATACACAATGAAACTAAACCAAAGCTTTATGTAAAGTGTAGAAGGAAAGAACAAAGGTAACAAAACTCAAGACAAAGGAAAGAGGACTGCAAAGGCAATCACCTCCCACAAGGAGACCAGTGGCAGAGAGGCTCTGAGCAATTTCTAATGAAGGTAGTTAAGAATCATTTTCTTACATTAGAGAGATGATTCCAGATAGAATTAAAGGTGGCTTAATGGACTTCTGCAGCTCAAATATTTGATATTTCACAGCATTGGTTAGATGTAATGAAACACCAACCACTCCTTCAGGCCTTACAATGATCTGAATATGCTCCTACAGCAGTGATTTCCACATTACCACCTTTTGGCATTATGAAAATTATATTCTCAATAAGCAAAGTAACCTTTCCTCGTGCTTGTGAACAAAAAACTTTGAACATTGATTTTGCATTCAAAATCCAGTGGTACCAATTATAGGAGATGCTATATTCAATGCCTGTAATGAGCTTTCTGGCTCTCTGCTCTTAATCATAAACCTCAGGTCAACATCAACATTGGAATAAACTCCCAAGAGAGGTGGTAGATTCCCCTACATTAGACAGTTTCGAGGCTTAGCTTGACAGGGTGCTGGGTCCTCTCATATAAATTATATTCTTATTCAGAAAGGTTGGACTGGATGATACAAGCTGGGTGGCAAATGGCTGAGAGCAGCCTTGAGGAAAAGGACCTGGGGGTCAGGATTGATGAAAAGCTCAACATGAGCCTGCAGTGTGAGTGCAGCCAAGACAGCAACCATGTGCTGGGCTGCATCAAGAGAAGCATGGCCATCAGGGCAAGGGAGAGGATTCTCCCCCTTCACTCTGGTCTCCTGATATCCCACCTGGAGTGCTGTGTACAGTTCCGGGGCTCCCAGCACAAGAATTGAACTTGGACTATTTACAAGGTCTTGTAATGACAGGATGAGGGGCAACAGGTTTAAACCGGCAGAGGGGAGATTTAAACTGGATGTTAGGAAGAAGTTCCTTCCAGTGAGGGTGGTGAAACACTGGCACAGGTTGCCCAGAGAGGCTGTGGATGCTCCCTCCCTGGAGATGTTCAAGACTAGGTTGGATGAGGCCTTGAGCGACCTGGTCTAATGGGAGGTGTCCCTGCCTATGGCAGGGGGGTGGAACTAGATGATCCTTGAGCTCCCTTCCAACCTAAACCATTCTATGATTCTATGATCCTTGAGGTCCCTTCCAACCTGGTATTCTATGAATCTAGGAATCAATCAGTGGTGAGGGACATAGATGATCTCTTACTTCAATTATCAATATTTCAATTATCCTGTTAATTTTGTTATTTTTTTTTCTTGCTTGTTCTCTTTAAGAGACACAGTTTAGAATAACATTGAACTATGGTAATTAACAAATCTGCCAGGAAGAAAGCAGAACTTATTCTCATTCAGCTAGTGAATATGTAAAAATACCATTCACTGTTAAGATATACAAGTTTGCATAGAGAAGCTTAGAGAAGCCACACCTGAGTACTGTGGCTTGCATGCTGCATCATTTATTTCCAGAGCAGCATGACGAATGGCTTTGATATGCTATCTTCCATAGGCTAAGTTAGTGATTATTCAGTAATAAAGGTGCACAAGTCTGGCTTCTGCAGGGCTTGATAATGTTACCTGCAATCTGGTTGACTCTGACATCTATTTTATCATTTAAAGCTTATTCTGTGTGCATTCTGCTTTAGAATATCTCTGAAGTTTCACCCATGAATTACAAACCAATTGCTCAGGTCTCCAGCTGAATTCAGCACAGTGCAAACAAATTAACTGTAAGCCAACCTGAATATACTCTTTTCCAAGGATTTGCAAATCTCCTGGCTACCCCACCTTGTGCCTGGCCCAGGAAGCCTTTGCAGAGCATTTTTCTGCCACAGCTGCGTTTTGCAGTCCTTAAGCTCTGTTGCCTCTCTGTTCAGCTTAATGAGCACATCACAGCCTAGCTCTGTGATGTGGCTGTGGCTGAGGAAGTTCTTTTTTTCCCCCCTTTTGTAGCTCTTTCTAGCTTATTTAAGACGCACGGTCTCTTCAATGATTTATTATTAGTGGCAATACTTCTTTTTTTTCCCCCTCAGTTAAAGCTGTGCTGTTTCTGAAGGCTATTATAAATGTAGAAATTTGATTAAGGAATAATATCAGTTTAAAAATTCTCTTCAGGAATCATGTCACACTTTCTTACTTGTACCTTGGATAGATTACAATGTTCTTTTTCACAGCTACAGGTGTAAGCATGATTATTTTATTTACTGGCTTTTTATTATATTAATATTATAATTCTTTCATCAACATAAATTCTTTAAGTAATTTTCTATATCACTTTTGCAAAATTAAGATTCCTAACAGCTATTCAAATAATTGTCTCACTTCAACTGTTTTGGTATGTAGTTGACTGAACAAAAGTTTTAATGATGATTAAAGAACATTTAGTTACTTTAGCAAAGTAATTAAGGTTTCCTGCCATTAATAAATTCTACCATAAGTATTGATGAATGTTAAAGTCTTAAAGAATACAGGATTTCTCATCAGGGCACTAAACAAAGAAATTTCATGTAGAATATTTTGGTTTAATGCTTAGAATGGACAAGATGACTGCAGAATCTTTCTCCATAATCCTAGCATCTCGTTTTACTTTACAACACAATTGTAATGACCAACATAAAACAGAGAATTTACACTGCCATCCCTGCTAATTCACAACCTAATTACCATTGTTCATTGAAACACACAAAAAGGACAATTCTGCTACTCACTTATTCATAGAATTTAATAATTAAAAATACATTAGTGTTAGGACTGGGAGTTTACCCTCAGAAATGCAAAGGAAATTTTACAGAATGAGTGCTGTAAAATTTTTTTACAGCATCAGAAGAGAGGCAACACTGTAAAAGAAACTTTCCTGAACTGTTTCTAAAAATAGTCCACAGCCTCAGCCCATATAGTGGCTAGAAAGGTGCAAGAGAAGTTCTTCAGTGTTAGGTCCAAAATTAATTATGTTTCACCACCTCCATTATTATTCCCCAGATAAGAGTGATTCAATACTGCTTTTGCCATCTAACTCCATCTATCTCGCTCAGGTCACTAATGAAAATTATTTCAACTATTAGAAAAGGCAGAAATGAGTATCTGGTGTTCTCAACATGTCATCAAGTCTCATTTCAGGTCAATTCTGAAAATGCAGCAGCAGAATTACAGTCACAGATGGTCTGGCTTACATTAGAACTACAGGAGTGAACTCATGGAGAGGAAAGAGCTAAATGCAGTGCATACAAAAGGACTATTCAATAAAAGGAAAGAGAACAGAAGCCTCATCAAAACTTTACAGAAATGATGCTCCAATTACAATAAGAACATACCATGATGGTGTAATATTGGTCCAAATTGTGCTTATGAACATTGAGAGACCACAATATATATTTTTTTAATGTATAGGGATAGAAGACCATGTGATCTGATGTGTGTATGTAATATATATGAGTGAATTCCTACAACTACGCACATTACCAGAGGAGGAGATGTAAAGAGCCATCTGCCTAGGCCAAAACCGGAGACCAAGTTGTGAGTAGATGTATGCTAAAAAATACAATTACTGAAAGCCCATTTGCACTTTGAATTCCTAAAAGCAAATTTTTACTGACTGAATGTTTAGAAAACTAATCATGTTTGACAGAATCACAGAACAGTAGTGGTTGGAAAGGACCTCTGTAGATCATCTACTCCAATCCCCCACTAAAGCAAGTTCGTTTGCCTCAGGTTGCACAGGAACACGTCCAGGTGGGTTTTGAAACTCTCCAGAGAAGGAGACTCCATAATCTTTTTGGACAGCCTGTTCCAATACTTCATCACCCTCAAAGTAAAGAAGCTTTTCTTAAATTCAGGTGAAATCTCCTGTGTTCAAGTTTGTAACCATTGCCCCTTGTGCTATCACTGAGCACCACCGAAAAGAGCCCAGTCCATCACGCTTATTCTGCTCCAGACACATTCATCATGATAAAAGTCTTTGCTAGTTGTGGAACTTAAGGCAAAGCCAAACAAGGACTGTGCATTTCTTTGTGTCATGATTAAAAGCAGGAGTTCAGTTCAAGAACTGCATTAGCAGTTTTTGAGGTCTGTAAATATATCATATCACACTGTGAAAACACAGAACACAGAATAAATTTGTTTTCTTTTTCAAATGCAAGAGCGATAAGGATTACCTGCTGTTTATGTAAAGAGGTGGAATTAATCAAATGTCTAATACTGTAAAGAAAGCAAGTAGGAAGGATTAAAGGGCTCTCTTGTTTGTCCAGGACATGAACTTCTTATTTATGGAATCACAGAATACATCTGTTTGGAAGAGACCTAAAAGATCATCCAGCGTAACCTTCAACCCAGCACTGAAGGGTCACCACTAAATCATGTCCCCAAGCACCAGGTCCACACACTGCTTAAACACCTCCAGGGATGGTGACTCCACCACTGCCCTAGGCAGAACATTCCAGTGTTTGAGAACCCTTTCACCCTGAACCTCCCCTGGTGCAGCTTGTAACCATTTCCTCTAGTCCTGTTGCCTGCCACTATGGAAAAGAGGCTGGCCCCTCCTGGCTCCAACCTCCCTTCAGATAGTTGTAGACAGTGATGAAGTGTCCCCTCAGCCTCCTCTTCTACAGACTGATCAACCCTGGCTTCCTCTGATCCATCACCTCAATGTCCTTCCTATAGTGAGAGATCCAGAACTGAACACAGTACTCCAGGTGTGGCCTCATCAGTGCAGAATCCAGGGGATGATCACTTCCCTGTTCCTGTTCACTGTTGTACAAGTTGTCACTTTGAGAAATAAACACTATAGGCATTTGCCATGCATCTTTTGATCAAGTTTGTTTTGACTACTTATTTTTCAAATTCATATTGCTGTTTCACTGCTAATGTAGCAGCCTGAAAACATTGCCAGCATGCAGCAAAGAGATTTAATGTTCAAATCATGAGAGTGTGGGGTGTTTGCTGCTACTTTATGTTTTTGACAAACAGCTTCCTTGTAGAAATTAATTCCTGCAGTAATAAGAACATTTCTACTACTGAAGGAATAAATGTCTTCAAATATTTCCTTGTTCTTCAAACTTAAAGAAGCTACTTGGCTACAAATTCTTTTTGTTTAACATGAAGCTTCTTTTTAAAAAGTTATTCACAGATTTCATCGTCTTGGAATGGGCCCTCAAATGTCATCATGTCCAACCCCCCCTGAAGTGAGCAGGGACAGGCTGCCCTTCCTGGCTTTGTGTTCTGAAATTCTGCCTGCTACAATTTAGCTCCTAGTGCCTTTGATCATAGGTGGTTTAATACAAGTAAAAATAATAACCTAGGCCTCACGTATTCAATTACTTGTATATTCTTCACCAGTTCTTAACATGATTATTTTGATTTTCTCTGAAAAGTCATTCTGTCACGTTAACTATGGAGCTGGGCTAAATGTACCAAGGTTAGTATCTCTCTCTTCTGATAATGGCAAAGGGATAACATAGAAATTAAAGTATGGTTTTTTTCCCAGCTTTTCCTGAGTTGACTTTCAAAATTTAGTTTAATTCTTTTACAATCTTCTTTAATCTCATGAAGATTAGTAAAATAATCACAGGGCAGGCATCTATGTGCTTCAATTATGCTTTTTTTTTTTTGCACAGGATTCTTTTTTTTTCCTTCCACTCCTGAAGGCATATTTGTGTATTGCATTCCAAAAGGCTTACCTCAATTACTAGTGTTGCTCTGTGCTTCTTGCCATACATCCTTGGTTTGAATCCCACTGTTATATGGGTTCCCACAGTGCCTGCTGGAAGGAGTTCTCCAGCTTGTGGCAGCACATGGAACTCAGGATCGCTTCCTGCCAGGAAGTGTGCAGTGAATGCCTCTGGGTACCTAGGAAAAAGCACAGGAGGCTGTTGTGCCCTTTATGGCATCTTGATACAATTTGCCTACAATCTAACACCTGGGCCAGTGTGTGGAACTTGGCAGCACTGGGAAAGTGTAGAGAATCACACAATGCACTGGGTTGGAAGGGACCTCTAGAGGTTGAACTCCCTGCAGTAAGCAGGGGTATACCAAACTGGATCAGGTTGCTCAGAGCCCCATAAAGCCTGACCTTGAATGTCTCTAGGGATGGGGCTTCCACCATCTCCCTGGAAAACCTTCACAGTAATGAACTTCCTAATGTCTAATCTAAATCTGCCCTGTTCTAGTTTAAAACCATTGCCCCTTGTCTTAACACCACATCACATGCCCTTATAAATGGTCCCTCTCCATCTTTCCTGCAGGCCTCCTTCAAGCACTGGAAGGTGTCATGGTAGGCTTAAGCAGGCCAAAATAGGCTTTACATGTCCTGGCTTGCCCAGACATGTTTTTTCTGTTCTCACCCCTTCTGCTTGAGGTGAGGTCTCACCACAGCAGAGTAGAGTGGCAGAATCACCTCTCTCAGCCTGCTAGCCAAGCTCCATTTGATGCAGCCTGGGATGCAGTTGTCCCTCTGGGCAGCAAGTGCACACTGCTGGTTCATATCCAGCTTTTCATCCATCAGTACCCCCAAATCCTTTTCTGTGGGGCTGCTCTCTATCACATTATCCCCCAGCCTGTATTGACAATGGGGATTGTCCTGACCCAGGTACAGGACCTTGCACTTGGCTTTGTTGAACATATGAAGCTCATCTGGGCCCATTTCTCTAGTCTTGTCCAGGTCCTTGAAATTAATTCCACATCAGAGTGAAAATACACTTTCCCTGTTAAAAGTCCCTCAATTTCTCAATTTCTAACCAAATCAAACTGAAGAGTTACCCATTTTATTAAGTTTTATGACTAGAACTGAATTTGCAATCTGGTGGAGTGTTACAAGATTGAGCATGAGTTCTGAAAGCCTTGAAATGAATACATGGAAAATAATATTTTTCTATCATTTTCCACATTTTTCATATCACATAAACCAAATGCTTTAAGATATTGTAGTAATAATACTACTAATACTGATATTACCAATGCTACTACTAATAATACTAATATAGTGATGCTACTGATATTATTAATAGTAATAATACTAATGCTAACAATGTAATACCAATAAGATTAATAACCTAACAGTAACAATAATAATAATCATCATCATCATCATCATCATCAACTTGTTGCTCTAACAATATTATTGTATATCTCTTATGTCAAAAAATTTCTGCCAGAGGTACTTATCTAATTGCGAGATTCATGTTAGTACTGTTGCATCCAAAGAAGACACTTGGCAAAGACAGTGGCTGAGGACTACAAAACAACCTTAGGTCAATCCCAAGCTGAAGCCTTAGGTCAATCCCAAATTGTCATCACAGTTTCGCAGTGCCTCCTTACCACAATTTTTCCCAGCATGGGAAGAACACACATTTTTGTATGTTTCCAGCCATGCATTCTCCCTCTAGTCTTTATATGTGCTGCTGAAAACAACTTTATATTACTATCTGGACAGAAAAAGAAGAAATTCAAACTAGAAATAGAGTAGGATGGTCAAAAAAATAATCCACAACAGCATATCGCAGTACAGCAGTGCAAGTATCATGCATGCTTAGAGGGACACATTCTCAGCTGATAAAACCTGAAGTCCAAAAAACTAACAGCATCTCAAATAAAAGCTGTTAAAATCTGATTATTCATGGATTGTCACACTAGACATATCACTGCTTCTCAAACAAAGTACTCGCAAAGAGGTGAAATTTAATATTTTATGACAATTCACATCTCTACGGAAATGTCCCACATTTCCTGGGCAAGTGCTACTCTGTGGTCTGTGGCTTCTTGTTTAAAAATAGCTCTCCACTGGAGTATGTAAGCACAAAAGCTTTTCCTAAATTCAAAATATTCTCATGAACAAAGGCCACAGTGTAAGTTCATCGAAATAGTGTGAGTGCAGAAAATGAAAACCAAATCCTAAAACAAAATAAACCAGACAAAACCAACCTGATCTTCAGCAGTGCCACTGCACTGCTAAATGCCATCAGTGCCTTAGCAGGTTTAGCCCAGTATAATAATAATCAGCAAAACTACTGAATGTTTGAAACTACATTTCAAATCTTGTGGCATCAAACTTATGCTGACAATCTCTTTTCATGGTGCCTAAGATGTGCAGCTGAGTTCATAGCCCTGGGCCATGAGCACTAATTCTGCTATGTCCTGAGTTGCCATCTGTGTGCCATCTAAGTGCTGAATTTTTACATCTGCATTTCCCACAAGGACTGCTCAGCTGTGAATGCCTAGAGCATACTTACTACACACAAAGAGCAGGCACAGGATGAAAAAGAAGTGATTCCTCTTAGAGTAGTAGAGTAAAGAACTCACCAAAATTGTCTGAGATGAATATTCAAACCCTGTGGCTAGAAATAGAGTCCTGAACACAGATCTTCATTTCCAACATCACTGCTGTATACACTATACTTAGGCATACTTGAAGACAGCACTTTATCTCCCATGTTCAGTCCATTTTCTAGCAAGCAGTTAGGGATGACAATTCCTATTAAGTACTTTGCAAGGGACTGAAAAGCATGACTTAGACTGCAGATGAAATGATGAAATGCTAAGGGAGATGGGACAGGATGCATGCACAGAAGATACAAGAAAATAAGGAATTTGTTCCTGTAGAAATTGGATCTTAGCAGGGCATGATGCAACTGTAGTTTGTTTTTCCAGATTGTAAATGACACCTCAAAACAGTCAGTGAGAAAACACAGAGGAGAAGAAGCCATAGTTCTAGTCCTGACAAGGAGACCAAACAGTTTAAAATTAAACTGTGGCAAAACTGATCTGTAATTGTGTACATAAGCTAATTGCCAAGTTAGATAAAAGATCTCATTGTATCAATCTTGACAGATATTAATTTTCATGAAGAAAAACAGAGAAAAACTATGAAAAATCGTTAAAGAAAATCTGCATGCTTCTTCACAGCATTGACACAAAGCACTAGAGGCAGCTCTATTTTTTTTTCTGTGTTGAGTAAAATATATTTACATGCACACACATACATACTTAGATGAAAATGTGCACTCAGACCTAAATCCACCTCTTCCCTTTCCCCTCCGCTCCACTCCCTTTGCAAAGGCTGGCAGTTTTAAACAAAAAAGTCAAGTTACTGGATACAAAACATTCCTCAGAGTGCAAGCTAAATCCAAATAAGGAAAACAGAAAATCTGGCAAATTAAATTGTATAGCCATAATATGATAAGCCAGCAGGGATTCTAATGAAGCTAATACTGCAACAGCTAGCAATTAAAAACTTATGCACACGCAATCATAGAATAGCTTAGGTGAGAAGGGACCTCGCGCATCATCTACTTCAAACCTCCTGCCATGGGCAGGGAAGCCTCTCAACTAAAGAGAGGCTAAAGATTGCCCAAGGCCTCATCCAGTCTAGCCATAAAGAGTCTCAATGAAGAGGAATCCACAACCTCCCCGGGCAACCTGTTCCAGAGTCGCGCTCCCTTCTCTTAACCTGCTGGCCAAACTCCTCTTGATGCAGACCAGGATACAGTTTATGTTTTGGGCTGCATGAGCTCACTGATGGCTCATGTTGAGTGCCTCATTAATCAATAAACCCAAGTCTCTTTCTTCAGTGCTACTCTCAATCCACTCTGCACATAGCCTGTATTTATGGCTGAGGTTAGCCCAACCCACATGCAGGACCTTGCACTTTGGCTTTTTGAATCTCCTGCAGTTGTCACTGTCCCACTTCTCAAGCCTGTCAAGACTCTTCTGGATGGCATCCCTTCCCTTAAGTGAGTCCACTGCATCACACAGCTTGGTGTCATCAGCAAACGTGCTAAGGATGGACTCAATGCCACTTTCCATGCTGCTGACAAAGATGTTACAGAACACTGGACCCAGGACAGACTCAAGAACCTTTCACAGTGCCTGTAGTGCCGATAAATCGTGATTTTTTTTTGTTGGAAAAATATATCTAAAGATGGTTTCTCAAAAGAAAATAAGCAGTGTTTTCACTGCTGTTCAGATCACTGAGATGATCTCAGATCCTGGCTAGCTCATGAACTGTTATGGGTTAGAGTGGATCCCTCCCCCAATAAACTTATTGTAAATCTGCTCCAGAGAGACAAAATTCACTGCAACTCAGGATTTGGAAAACAGGAAAATAAAATTGTATTTTTTACACTTAAACTAAATATAACAGTACAGACAAAATTAACTATAACAGAATACAGCAACCTTAGAAGAGGTGAGGATGGACTAAAGTGACAGCAAAGTAGCAGCCTAAACGAATGGCAGGGGGGAGACAGCAGCAAGTGAAGCAAAAGTAGCAAGGAGGAGATAGAAGCTGTGCTTCTAGATACAAAGTTTTTGATGCTCCAATTAAATTGTATTAACTTATCCATTGTTGCCATTTTATGACCTATCCCTGTCATGTTCACCTCTTCACTCAGAGACTCCAGTGCTTTTCCACATTACAATCAGTGTCTAAGTTTCTCTGTTCCTAATTTTTTCATGTTTGAGGTAGAAATCTAGCTCAAACAGCCACAAGAGCATAAATAAATAGTTCCCATTCTCATCTTCTATAGTAGAGAAAGCAAGAGATGAAATTACCAGAATAGCACCTGAATTTCAGACATACTTTTTTCAGTGTCTGTATATTTATTGTCTAATTAAAAATCAACAATTATGTGGTTTGAAATAATTAATTCCTCCTTTTTTGATTACTGCCTTAGGTAAAACTGTGGAGTCAGTGTTTACCTTGTCAATTCTAAGCCATGAAGGACAGGGTTAAGACAACCTAAATGCTTTCACAAGGGCTTTTGTTTAACTCAGGGGTAGTGGATATTAACATACTTGATAAAGTCTAATGATGTGTAGAGCTCTGAAAATACCTATGAATCAAGCACATATTAATTAGTAAATACAAGGGCAGAGGCCTTGTAAACCAGAGAAAGCAAAGCTGTCTTCCCACTTTCATGTTCCATAACTCCTGTCATAATGGTGTGATATCACTATCAGACAATATGAACCCTGTCCTTACTCAAGTAATGAACAAGAGCAAATATTAATTTGAATTGAAATCATAGTTGCACTATGAAATCGTTGCAATTAGGAAGAGTGGAAATTCAGATAGTATTTAATAGATATATTTATAATTACTCCATTTCATTCTAAAATAATAGCAGTCTATGCTCATCAGTGTTCTCACTAGATAATTTTCAAATTAGTAAACTAAAAAAGAATTGCACCTTATGTCTTCAATTAAAGAAAACCTTAACATTTATATTCCCATAAAGGTCTCACTGCAGAAGTTATAAAATACCCAGCAAATCCAAAAATATAATCCTCTATTAAATTACGGCTCAAAATAGCTGAAATGTTTACTTCTCTCTTCCTCAAACTAGTGAAGCAGTAAATTATTCTTGAGAAATTTATTTCTTTACAAAATTCAGTACTCTGCAAAATATACATAAAAAACAATGCATAGTGCTTTTTATCTAGTGTGGGTGGGTGGGAGTTTGCAATAAACAAAACCAAAAACACAACAAAATGTCTTAATCTGTAAAGCATGTAATTCAGCAAATAAGGGATATGGGCTGCAAGTGTTGCAATGTGCTTCCAAAAAGAGCTTATCATAACCTAATTACTTCACATAATTTGTAGTTAACATCTGTTGGATACACACAAAATTTCAGTTATTGGTAATGAAGTTCTTTAAACTTATTAATGCTAAGCAACTGTCAAATTCTGTAAAGTTATTAGTGGTAGTTGGTATGATCTGGATCATTTCCACCAAAAAAATGACAATAGGAAAAAAAAAAATTAGGAAAAATCTCCTCTCTTAATCAAAATTGGTTACGTTTCATACCAAAATCAACTCTGTCTTAACTGATCACTAAATTCTCCACTCTGGACAGCATAAAAGGCTTAACTCATCACTTTATAGCTTTGGGAAGACTGCTTCCAAATTAAAGGACTTTCACAAACTATGATAAACTTTGTGTGACAAATGACTGTCAGGGAATGCTTTACTAACTCTACCATCACTTCTGCTGTGTGCGTGTTGCAAAACCAAAGCAGGAGCTAGGGGCTTTAACATCACAAAATGTGAAGATTTCTGTCTTGTTCCTGTTCTGTCCAGGGGTACTATAATTCTAAATTGGTAAGCTGACTTTTCCTGTGAAAAGCACTCCAGGTGACATGGTTAGATGCAGCCTCTGGCTAAATGTGTGACATGTCAGGTGTTGTATTAGGAAGGATGACCATAACTTTTTGGAAGATCTGCCTCATGTGTATCGCTATCAATATTTTTCAACTACCCTCCATCCAGACTCTAAAAAACAGATCTCAGTTAACATTTGTTCTTTGCAGCTGCTAGTGTGTGGGAGATGCTAAACTAAAGTATTCTTATTACATCTTTAGAGTAACAGCAGAATTTTTCAGACGTAGTAACAAAGGGATTGGTGTAGGAATTCAGGCCTGTAACAGGCACAGCAATGTGTGAGAGAGTAAAGGAGGGTGTGTGTATGTGCCAAGAACTTAATGAAAGCATTTTCATGCAGGATACCTAATTCTGCCTCCTGCTAATTCTAATGAAATGCATCAGTTGGGATAGTAAAGTAGAAATATTCCCTCCAAGTGGAAATTCTAAACATTTTTTTGTTTGTTTTTCCCTTCACAATTAGGGAGGGTACAGAAATGCTGTGAGCTGCTCATTGTTCTTCGGACAGCATTGAAATTAATTTTGTGTGATCAAGCAATGTTTTTTGTGCAACACCTACACACAAGGAAACGTGCATAGATGAGATCAAGAAAAGATTCACAAAGATGCTCAAAATATGAAATGTAGATGAAGATTGCCAAGTCTGCATATGCAATCATTTTAAAGCTGGGCAGTGACTGATTTGAGAACAGCCTTGAAGAAAAAGGACTTAGGGGTGCTGGTGGATGAGAAGCTCAACGGGAGCCACCAGTGTGCACTTGAAGCCCAGAAAGCCAACCTTCTGCTGAAGTGTGGCCAGCAGGTCGAGGGAGGTGATTCTCTCCCTCTAATCCATTCTGGTGAGACCCCACCTGGAGTACTGCATCCAATTCTACAGCCCCTATTACAAGAAGGATATGGATGTGCTGGAGTATGTCCAGAGAAGGGTCACAAGCACGATCAGAGGGCTGGAGCACCTCTCCTATGAGAACGGGTTGAGAGAGTTAGGGTTGTTAGTCTGGAGAAGACTTCAAGAAAACCTTATTGTGGCCTTCCAGTATCTGAGGGCAGCCTGCTAGAAAGCTGGTGAGGGACTCTTTAGGATGTCAGATAGTGATAGGACCAGGGGAATGTAGCCAAGCTAAGGAGGGTAGATTTAGATCAGACATTAGGAAGTTCTTTACCATAAGGGTGGTGAGGTACTGGAACAGGTTGCCCAAAGAGGTGGTGGAAGCCACATGCCTGGAATTTTTTAAGGCCAGGCTGGATGGGGCTCTAGGCAACTTGATCTAGTTGAAAGTGTCCCTGCCCATGGCAGGGGAGCTGGAACTACATGATCCTTGAGGTCCCTTCCAACCCTGACAATTCTGTGATTCTCTGACTTGAACTTCATCTTTCTTCTCATCTCTCCAGTCTACCATTTTTGTTCTCATTATTCCAGCTTTATTTCCACAATCTGGGGAGCCTTGGATTTTGCAGATACCACTCCATTGAGACCGTATTGAGAGTATGCTGTTTGCTTTTGAGTTAGCAGCTCCTATTTGTGACAAACACAGGACAAGAAGCAGAGGTTGGGGCTGAAAGAGGGATAAAACTCTACCACATATTGGATGTAATACACGATTAAAATAATCACTGACAGGCATATGAATTATACTACTGAAAGGAGCTTCTGCGTTTGAGAAACAAGCAGACAGAATGAACAGGATATTGACTAAGCATTCAAAAGTAATGTAATTTACCAAACATTTCCAAGGGAACAAAGCCTTCTTAAGTATCTATCCACATTTCATGTTGGCTACTGAGGTATTTCCACTTGAAAACAAATAGGGAACTATTCTACTGTAGCTAGATATCAATATTTTCATGTGAATAAATACATCATATCATCCAAAAAAAAACTTTTGTATTGGAATATAGAGTAGTAAGTAGTCTCCAAAAACCAGGTATGTACTAATACAAATGTTCAATCCCAAAACATAATTGCTTTAAAATATCTTAAAAAGACATTTTCAGTAAAATAAATATAGAAAGGACTAGTTTTCTTAAGCAAAGCATCACTTTCATAATTTTTATCCTTCATTTCAACTGCAGACATCACCATAAAATAATGGGCCAGTAATTTGAACTGGATATCAAACGAATTTCTATGATTTTGATTTCCAATGATAAAATTCTATCAGTTCCTTTTTGGCCATTCTGTAAACCATTGTCCTTCAATAATGCATTTGGTATTAAAGCAAACATTAATGTTAACACAAACATTAGAGGCTTGTACCAAAGCCAATTATCTCAGTGGAAACACTGCCAATTATTTCAGCTGGTGTTGAATTAAACCTACCTTTACAACAAAATCCAAAAATGGTCATTTGCAAATGTTAAAATGTGACAGATTCTTCTTATTTAATAAGTGAAGTCTGCTGATTTGACTCTAATCAATATTAATGCCATTACAAGAAATTATTCAACAATATGTCCATTTTGAATTTTTAAAGCTGGAATAACAGTATTGGACTGCTCATGTATCACAGTTGTCTTAGGTGCAGACAATTAAACAAAACAAAACAAAACTAAACCAAACATATATGAGTTTTT
Organism: Ramphastos sulfuratus; assembly: GCA_013399055.1. Lineage (NCBI taxonomy): Eukaryota > Metazoa > Chordata > Aves > Piciformes > Ramphastidae > Ramphastos > Ramphastos sulfuratus. Next base: position 2,070 of record WBNM01036906.1, on the reverse strand, counting down.
TCCCATGAAACAAAATTGTTTTTCTGTATCCTCAGTGTCTTTGATCACTTATTGAAACAGAAATTGGGCTATCTCATTAGGATCACGTGTGTGTCAATTTGAAATGCATTTAAAGAGAGTGCATTACACATTTATATGGACTCTTAGAGCCTTCATTTGAGAATAATATAGCAAATATGTCCCATATGTAACTCTTAATCATTCCTGAAGCAATGACATCAAAGGTAGTTGTGGGTAGATTGTAAAACCATTAATTCATTCTGAAATATTTCATGCTGATTTGAG
>WBNM01036904.1:0-12730 GCA_013399055.1 Ramphastos sulfuratus | reverse complement strand
ATCCAGACTATTGGATATTGCTCTCAGTGTCAGATGGCAGCCAAGCCACAAAGAAATCCAGCAAGGGATCATCACCAAATACCTTTCTCACCTTCCTGAGTAAAGCCTGCTGGTCCCTTAATTCTCTGTTCAGCCTGATTGATAGTGGGGTAAAGCTGTGTTTATAGCTTAGCCTTTTCTATTTCCTGATTTCCTAAATCTCTACATTTGTCCATAATATCCTGTAGAAGAATTCCCAATTGAATTAGAACCCGTAAATAAATCTAAACTGGTTTTGTATATAGTTTAGTGGCAGGGCTTTCAGGAAAATAATTCTATTTTTATAATTCCTGACTTGGCCACATTAATTCCCTGCCTCCATGACACCAAGCAGCTAAATCTCACCCCTAGGAAGCCTAAAGCAGCTCCAGATGCTAACAGATAGCATGTCAGAGGTGTTAACGTCCACTTGTGACCTAAGATTGAGTTGCTTACACAGAGGCATCCACTGCCATCTGGGATGTTCTGGACTATCAAGACATCAGCATGGGCAGATACAACACAAAATCTGTGAGCAATCTATGTCTTTTGGACTGGCAGTTAAAGGCAAGGCAGGATAACTTTGGTTTCTCAAAGCATATATAGTTATCTATGTGTGCAATCTTTTTAGCCCTACTGGCTTCCAAAGAGGTAGCCTTGTGATTGCATGAAGTTATGACTGTGGAAGTGTATGTAGGACTATATCAAAATCCTGGAAAGACTTCAGCAGACCAAGAGAATCATAGAATGGTAAGGTTGGAAGAGACCTCAAGGATCATCTAGTTCCAAATCCCTGCCATAGGCAGGGACACCTCCCACTAGTACAGGTCACTCAAGGTCTCGTCCAACCTAGCCTTGAACACCTCCAGGGAGGGAGCATTCACAACCTCCCTGGGCAACCTGTTCCAGTGCCTCACCACCCTCACGGGAAAGAGCTTCCTCCTAACATCCAGTCTAAATCTCCCCTCTGCCAGTTGAAACCCATTGCCCCTCATCCTGTCAATAGTCCCTTCCCAGCCTTCCTGTAGGCACCCTTCAGATACTTGAAGGCTACTATAAGGTCTCCTCGAAGCCTTCTTTCTCCAGGCTGAAGAGCCCTAAATCTCTAAATTTGTCCATAATCTGCAAGAGGACCTAAGCTAGACTGTACTCCAGAAATCTTACACCAGCAAGAACCTCTGAAAGGCTGACACAGTGAATCACAGCACCACATAGATAGACAGGACAAGTAGAACTGAATGACACATAACCTAGGGGTCTTGATGCCTCAGTTGTCTGCCCATATTTACAACAGCATGGAAACCATAAGGCTAACTGACAAGTTTTAATTAATACAATGATTACTAGTGCCCATAATTCTTCCTTAATGTAATTGCTTCCACAATGTTAGGCTATGAAAGAAGATCTGCGAAACTGCAGAAGGAATTAAAACTAGATAGTAAAGGCACATCTCACCAGTGGAGATACAGCCACTGGAGAGGGTGTATCTACATTTAGCCCATATCTGGGGCTAAATCACAACAGTTGCTCTATCATTCAGTGACCTCCTTCCCACTAGACAAGGGGAATCAGAAAAAGGAGAGAAAACCCACAAGTCAAAATGAAAACAGATTTAATAAAATAGTATAAAGCTATACTCAGCCCATCAAAAGTGCAGTACTCACAATATTACAGGAAGGCAGCCATTGAGAGCAGGAGAAGGAAGAAGAACAGGCTGAGAAGCCTGCAAAAGGAAGCCCAAGGAGGAAACTCCCCTTTCCTTATCAAATGTCCCCCTTATACTGAGTGTGATGCTTATGGTATGGGATGCACCTGTGAGCCATCTCAAGTCAGCTGTCTCAGCTAACTCTGAATTCCTAATGACCTGCAGCCCATGTCTGGCCTGGGCTTCTGTCCCAGTGAAACCAGGACAGCAGACATTGATCAGACACCTTTATTTTGAAGAATCACCACATTCCTCAGCAACCACCAAGAAGATGAAGCACAGCTGTTCTAATTAGAACCCAGAAGAGGAGAGAGAAACACCAACATAAGGAAAGATGGGGGAAATCAGATTCATTGGTGGAAGAAAACCTCTTGGAGTACCACATTTTTAAAGACTCAGGAAACAATGATGACTTTGGTCAAGTGATGGAGGGACAAAATGGGGCATTCAATTTTATGGTTGAAAAAAATTTTGAATTTGCATTTCTTTGGGGCAAGGATTATTTATGTGTATTTATTCAGTCTCTCCTATGAGCTTTTGGGTATACTGAAGTCACAGATTAAACTGGATTCAATTTATACCTCCTTTGATTTGGGAAATACATTTAGAATCCCATCTAAAGCATGGTGAAACTATGAAAACACACTTTTGAGGTGTGAGCTAAGTCCCTCTATGTCTATTTCTAAATGCATGTTTAATGGTAGAAATGAAATTGCTCTACTACAGACACGAGTGTTAACTCAAAAGTGTACAAATAAGTTTTCCTGCTTTATTCTTTTAGTCTACAAAAATAAAAAAAACACCATTTGAGTAAAAGTTGGGTTCTTCTACAACAGAAAACTGCCCAAAAAGTGTTTAAAATTAAATACCTAATTCTTATTTTATAAACGCAACCCTCATATTGCTAATTATCTGTAGAAACTAAGCTGTTTCATCTCTTTGTATACAAGAAATTCAACTAGTTTGGCTAACATAATACTGAATAAATGTTTTAATGTAGTTGGTAAGAAGGTAACTGTTAATAAAGTTGACATATCAGCTACAGTTTATATGCAGTTTTAGAAAGTATATCCTGGGTTTTTTTATATGATGCAGTATAAAATAAGGAGGTTTACTACATCAATGTACTCCAATCTCAGCCTTAGCAATCAAGAAAAGAAATCAGGGCAAGAGACCTAAAACAGCTTTTATCTAATCCTTAGAAAAATAAAAGTAAATTTTTTTTAAAAATCAAAAACAACAGAAGGAAAAGGAAGAGTGCTGTCAGGGTAACTGTTTAGTCTAAGCCACACAGAAAAGGGCTTATGTTAGTTAATACATACAGTTGTAACTGCTAATTAACTACTCTCATTCCAGCAGTTTTAGCTTTTGTGCTCTCATCACCATAGTAATAGACACTTTCTGACCAGCATTAACGTCATATTAACAGGCTAAGGTATTCATAAATATGACATCATTTGGACAGATCGTAAACATACTTAACACAGTTAGGTTTAGACTTTGGCAGTGTAACCAACACTTCTGGAGGCCTACTAGCATGTGATTTTTCAAAAGACAAACTTAGCACGTTTCACGTTTCCTTAACCAGCACTTTGTCAGTTCTCTGATGGTATTCTCTTTTGGAGAGGAAATAGCTGGCTCTTGAGAAAGAGACAATTACTTGGATATTGGACTTTCTTTACATAAGAAACCTACAAAAGATTGTTTCCACTTTGGCTAACACTGCTGCAGAATTATTGCACTGAAGGAAATGACACAAGGTGAAAGTGACAGGATTTATCTGTTGTCTACTATTTCAGGTGTGATACTAAACTTCTAATTGCTCTAGAACAAAATTCAAAACCTGTCATACCAAGACATTCGTATACATGAATGAGTCATCACTGGACTATGAATAAAAAACATGAAACAGCTGTATATCCACCTTTTCTTTTTCTAACTGGTTCCAAGTATGGCTAAAAACTTTGGGTTTGTTTTTTGTTTACTTTGGCCTTTTAAAATATAGATAGAGAAACATAAGGACAAATGAAAACCTTAGCAAAGCACTTAACTCACAGCTTCAGACAGATCTGTAAAGCAATTAATCTGGGTTTGGCATTTGTTTCTATATAACCTTGGTTTTGGCAATTTCACCACTACTCTGTAATATGTAAATATCCAGTATCACACTGCAATAACAATTTCAATAATTGAAAGAAAAGTTATTCTGGGAGAAACCCCAGTACTAAGATCAAAATGTACTAGAACAACAGAAATGCAATTTCATATAATTCCTGTAACAGCAGCATTTCACCCTTCTATGTCCAGCTACATATATACCAGAAAGCAACACTGCTCTGCTTCAGTTACCATTAGGGTAGGTATGTTAGCAGCTGTCAGCAGGCCACATCCAATTATGGTAATTAGGTCAATATCTAACAGTGAGACAGATGCCTACCATTTAAACACTGCATGTTTTAAAGGAGGGTAGTTCAAAGTAAAGAGTTTGGAGAGATGCCTCATTTCTAAGTAATTGACCAAAGAGCTATATGGGCATAGCAAAAACTTTCAACAGACTTCCATGAAGACATTCATCAAAAGGATCTCAGAACCACAGAGGATTTTGTAAACTTGCTCAGTGTTTGCTACAGCCCCACTCCCAGACAACAGACAGATGAGAGACATCTCAAGCCTAAATGCAGGACAACAGGAAGAGCAGTAAATCTGGTGACTGATTTTTTTTGTTCAGTAAAACATTGTCTTTGATTTTTAAACCAGTACAAGCTCATGTAACCAGCCAGATGGCTTACATACATTCTGGGCTTGTTAGATGGAAAAGTAGATTAAGTGTACCTCTCTGACTAATACAATTACATGTTGCTGGTGAACTTCCAACCATTGTGCCTACATCTACTTTACCAAACAGTGGAGCCGAGGACCCAATATCTACAATAATCTATGGACCAGAAGTCAATTAGCAGCTGTGCTCCTGTAGAGCAGTTTCCAGGTTACCTTCATCTAAAAACAATCCAGCTGAGTACTCCAAAAGCACCTCATACTAACAGCAAATGGAGGCAAGCAGGAGATCGACATTGCACACACACTCCTGATTTGTCCTGTAATGCTAGTGTAGATGCAAGCTTAAACAACCTAATGTTAAAAGAGCATGCAAAGCTTTGTGAGTTTTGTCAAAATCAAGCAGGAAAATAATCTTGCATTTTGAGAGATCCCACATGGTGCATAATGTAGTGAGAACTGCTCAGCCACTCTGCCCTAGAGAAAAAGGTTTTCATTACTCACAGCTAAGCCAACACAACCTTCAAAGAGCATGTAGTACAAAGGATATTGAAAAGATGGATTTAAGACAGGATGTGTTAAATCAGGATGATGTTTTAGATATTAAGAAATTCAGTTTACACATCTTACATGGAATCGTGATTCAAACAATGCTACAGGAAGCAGAGCAGCTGGCAGTCAGTAATTATCTAGTTGCCCAGACATCAGTGAAAAGCAAACTGTTGTGTGGAATGATGGTGTGAAGAGCTTGAAGAGCCAGACGTTTTGCTGAGATGAGGAGAAGATGGCAGGGAGAGAGGAGGAAAGGCAGGAAGATGAGATGGAAGGAAGCAGAAAATACTGCATCTCATTAATTGCACTTTTTCACTGGAAGCTATTTTATACATGAATGCTGTTACAGTGAAGTCAAGCTGCTCTGCATGGGGCACGTCAGTTCTTACCATCTTACTGGGAGGGAACAAAGTCTCTGTAGAAAGAAGAACTTTGAAAAACAGCCAGGCTCCATCCACAGAGATCAAAATTCACTTTCCTTACACCAGTGAGATGCAGGAAAGCAGAGATGTTGGAAGGAAATTCTGAAGAAGCAAAAGAGATTTTATGTATACACTTTGAATAATTCAAGAGCATTAGGATATGATTTATAGTCAAGCATATTAGATGCATTAGATATTTATTATCAAATGAGCCACTGGGCACATTTGGTAATCCAGAGACAAAATACAAGGACAAAAGGAGTGTTCTTCTCAGTCAGATCAACAAGTCCATCCAGCTCAACACCATCTCTGATAACAACAGGACAAGGTGCTATTTTAAGAGAGCACGTGAGCCCATCTAGCCTCCTACTTTGCACACATCCACAATGTTCAGTCTATTTTGTTTAGTACCTGATTATGGGCCCACTGTTCACATGTTTGCCTACTCACTTTTGGTGTTGGCTGGTACAAACTGCTTCCCGAATCTGCTATGGCAACAAATTCCCAGTGTTCATGACCTGCTGTGTAAAAACGACTGAACTGTTTGCTCCACATTTCTTTTGCATTTCATGGAGAGACTCAGGAAATTCTTAGATTGAAATTTACTTTACCCTCGGTCAGAATTACCATGCCTTAAAACTCTCTCCACTGAGCATAACCTAACCAGTTCAGATGTGTGTACAATGCAGACATATAAAGTGTGATGAACCATACACTTTAAGTCTTTAATAGGTCCCTTCCAATTTAAAGTATATTGTTTAGCACAGTTTAATTAAACAAACTTAATAGGAAAAATATAAAATAAGTTTATTGCTATTGTGAGAATACTTCCTCCAAAATCCCTCCTTTCAGTCATGAGTCTGTGCTATAGGAGGAAAATGGGAGTGAAAGCAGAGTTCTTCCTCAAACCTGATCTACTCTAGGCTAGAAGTTATCCCTGCAAATTGTGAATCTCCATAAGTTACTGCATGATGATAACTGATGGACTTCTATGTTTTCATTGTGGACACAACACAAGATTTCAGATAAAAGTATTAAACACTGTAAGGCACTGGAAATGTTTGATGAGACAATATTCAGGTTACATTTATTCATGATCCCTTTTAACACTGGTTCTTGCATCAAAACTTCCCATAGACTTAGTTATTTCCCTCACTTGTTTCTCCCACTGATCTGTTTATAGACAGCAAAATATATCCTCCCCTAGCGCTCTTGCTCAGGCAAATAAGACATGTTCCAGTAAGGTAATTCCTCATCTCTGCTGGAAACATCACTTGACACAGACTAGAAACTGTGATCAGCAAGTTCTCATCTTATGGGAAAAAAAAAAAAAAAAAAAAAAAAAAAAGAAAAGAAAGAGTCTTTCTGTTTATCTGTTTATTATCCTGATTATCCTTTGCACTGGTACTTGTTCCCTCAAGTTTATCTCATGCTCTAGTTAGTACAATCCTAGCTCGTTCCAAAGCATGGAACATTAAAAAGTTCAGCTAGAAACTGCCCTTGAGCCTGACACTTTCACTTTCAGTGCAACTTACTGTGATTATTTGCTTTAGCAATTTCCTAGCTACTGCTGAAAATTCCCTTCCTCCTGAACTGAAACAGTAGCTTTCCATGTGCCACTGTTTCAAGCATCCTGGTGAAAATACAGATTGATTAGGTTTATCATGTTTTCTATTTCTGGATAATCAGTTACCACAGAAACCTATCAGATGGGTCTGGCTTGAATTTGATACCATAAATTCCTACTGTTTTGTGTCCGTTGCACCTGTTGTTATTTACATCCATCTAACGTTCATCCTTGTTAACCTTTCCTGTTACTGTCTACAAATCCCAGTGCTCAGCATCAGGTCAGACAAAAAGCATTAGCTGATTTTGGAAAGTACAGGGTTTTAAATCCTATCTTATTCCTCACCACCTGATGGTTGAATGTCTTTCTTTACACTACTTTTCCATAGGTGAGTAAAGGATACCTTGTGATTTGCTTTAAAATAATGAGGTTTTTTATTTTTAAGATGTAATGCACATTTACAGTTTATCACTGTNCCCTGCCTATGGCAGGGGGTTGGAACTAGATGATCCTTGAGGTCCCTTCCAACCTTACCATTCTATGATTCTGCCCCCTCTCCCCGCCCTCACCCAAATTCATCAGACTACCTCAACCAGCTGTAAATTAATGATGAAGTTATACTTTACAGTGTAGCACAAATTTACAAGTATATATATAAACAACCTATACAGATATTTACAATTATATACAGATTAAAAGTAATACAGAAATTCAAAACAACTCCTCCCAAATAGCAGAACCACTCAGGAGGGCTCCAAAATAACTCCTCTCCTTGTTGCCAGCCCTCTCTTATGTCAGAAAGCTTACATGCAGGGGTGAGATGCAGAAGCCAACAAGGAGTTACAAGGAAATGGTTTGATTGGGTTACACAGATTCAGGCAGAGATAGTTAATACAGCAGCAGCCAGAGATTCACTGACTTTGTTATTGTTTCTTGGGTTTTATATCTCCAAGCAAAACCAACAAGCGATATAGACATCACTGTTATTTTCTTTTCACAATGATCTAATTACTCCCATTAAAGTGTTCCAATTAGCCTCAAACTAGAACACACAGTATATACCTGTTGTATTACTTCAATTAAAATAAGGTTCAAAAATCTCCTTGGAGAAAGCAATGATGCCCTAAAGGAAAGAGACAACTTCTATTTCCAGATAGAGGGAGACTGCAACAACTGCAATAAGGTTTGCATTTATCTAACAGTTCTAACTAGGATTTTTAACTTTTTTTTTTCCCCTAATGTTTTAAAGTATATTTCCCAAGGAATGCTCTTTTTACATTTTCAGAAAAGCATGAAATGCTTTCTGCATACTTCCACAGTCATAGTGGGTCAGCAGCAGCTGACTGGAAAAGAGAGTGAGGAGACACAGGATGGAGCTATTCAATGTCCATGAGATCTGACATGGGAACCAAGGACTTACAGAAGCAAGCAGGTGCTGCTGACCACCTTGCAAAGGGCAACTGTAAGATCTGACATGGGAACCAAGGACTTACAGAAGCAAGCAGGTGCTGCTGACCACCTTGCAAAGGGCAACTGTACTGAGGTGCATCAGCTGCTTCTCTGTGTCAGATGGCTCAGCTCAGCACTCAGGAAAAACAGGGAAAGGCATGATGCAAGATTTCTGCACAGATTGGCAGAAGATATCACATGTCTGAAACAGGTGAGACTCAGGCAAAATTTGCACATGATCCAGACCATATGTCCAACACCTGAGAAGTCACAGGAAGACAAAGTACCTAGCCCTTCAGTACTCTGTCATTTACCCCACCTCTCCCCAGTCTTACTAGACTAAATTATAAAGGTCTGTCTGCAAAATGTCTAGGTTTGAGTTGGTCACCACAGGTTCTGTCTACACCTCTCAGGCAGAAATAGGATATTTTTAATTATTCTTTTTCTGGTCATAGGATGAGAGGCGCCATGCTCACTTCTCTCCACTATCTGTAAAAGAACCCTAGGATGGCAAGCTCAAATGTGTATGTCTCTGCTGAACATGTCTAAAATTAGCTCAAGTGTGATTTACTTCCCATGTGTTTACTTCCACAGCCTGCAAGGGAGATGGCTGTACTGCAATGAACGCACATGCATTGCATTCCTTCATCTTCATCCAGCCACCAATATCCCTGATACAGCACTGTTATATGACTCTCAAGCTCCTGATCCACCACTTGAAATTATGTGGCTCTATGCTGAAGGCTTGCAGGTAGCCAAGGACAGCTTAGTCCATGTCTTCACTTGCTAGTTGTGATGCAATGCCAAAGTGCAGACATCTATACCCGTGGTCAGTTCAGTGGACAGCTGGCTCAGAGCTGGAGAACAAGTTCTAGCTGCTCTTCCCTCTGGGATCACTGGGAATGCTGCCAAACCACTTTATGAGAAATATCTTTGCACTAAACCACATTTCATAATGGTTCTTGAAAAGCCAAATATTGAAAGGCCAAGCAGATGCCAAACTGTGTCTCAAAGCTGATGCAAACACTGCCTGGAAGACACTGCTAAACTGCAGGGCAAGAGCAATTTTCTGTGCTACATCCTTACTCAAACTATCAATATGCCTTGCTGCTGACAGCTGTAACTTGGGATAGATGTGACCCTTTAGTAGTTTAATATTGTATTTTCAGCTGTTGGATAACTATAGTTCATTAGCAATAATCTCTTCAGGTTGAAGACCATCCCAGTTGTACCCAGTTGCAATACCAGAGAATTATTTTCATGCTATACATAAAGATGCCTATGGCAGGGGGTTGGAACTAGATGATCCTTGAGGTCTCCTTCCAACCTTACCATTCTATGATTCTATGATTCTATGAATGTGGGGACTCTGCACATCCATCTCTCCTATTAGTATCATGAAATGGAGCTTGAGAGCTGGTGGTCTATGAGTGCTGAAATTTCTGTAGTGTCTGTGTCCACTCTTTATTAAGCATACTGCTTTTCCTTGCATGTTCTCCTGTGAGGAGAAAGGCTGATGAAAAAATTACTTTCATATCTTGCAGACTGCTCTTTAGTTAACCCACTGTTGTGGGGCACTCCAAATCCCTTCTTCCCTACCCCTCCGTCTCCAGAGGTTTGAATGGGGGAAGAAGAAGATGTGAAAACTGCTTCCCCCCTGCTCCCTTGCAGGCTTGAAGGGGGAACAGCAAAGGTGCCTTTCCACACATGTACTGACTCATGGGAGAGCCACGAGGACTTAATGCTGTGTGGATCCACAATTGGATATAGCTTGCAGTTTCAGAGGCTCATCACTAAAGTTCTACTCCACCTCTGTGAGTAAAATCTGTTCCCTAGGTTCTCTGCTCAGCCTGATTTGTGAGGCAGAGCTGTCTTGTAACTTCGCCTTTTCAATTTTCTCACTTTCCTAAATTACTAAACTTGCCCATAAGCATCCTTGTGAAGATTTCCCAACTGAATGAGAACCCATAAATAAACCCTAACTAGTTCTGTATATAGTTTGGGGATGGGCTTTTTGGGAAAATAAAAATAATGCTATTTTTATAATTTCTGCCTTCAGCCATTTAATCCCCAACCAAATCACAATCACGTTCAACTCATCATGGCATCACAAAGATATTTTTTCAGATAGAAAAGGTATTTATCTGAATCCAAACTACCACATTATACTACAGTTCAAATGATCTACATTGTTTTTTCAGGATTTACATCAGCAGTGTCATTCCACTGGCGCACTAGTTTCATGAGACTCACTCCAGAATGACACCTTCTGCCTATATGGATGTACTCTACCCTATAAAGACTTTGAAACTCAAAACTGAGGCTCTGGAGTGCTGCTTCCCAAATCTATGTATAGTTACTGCACAAAACAATAGTGAATTGTTCAGTGGTGGGGTTGATAATTAACCTTTCCAGAAAAATAATGTGAGGACAAAGAAAGAAATATTTTCTTTCATTTGTAAAATAAAAGAATCACTGCTGTAGGTCAGGATGTCCAATCCATTTCATTATCATTGAAGCAGTTCCAGAATAAAGTGCTTCAGAGAGAAATCTTTAGGTGCTTGCGCCAGCTGCTCAGAAATCTGGAATTGCTTCATTACAAAACCAGTGATGTAAGAAAAAAGCCGAGTCTGCCTGGCAGCTTTTTGGGCAGTTGTCCTTGCTACCTTTTCTATCTTATGTACAATGTTGCTGTGTGTGTCAAGGGAAGCTTCACTCTCTGACAGTTACCTTTTAAATTCAGGTAAATCGCCCTATAGATCTGACATACCAACTGGTCCATTGTCTCTGTATATCTCACAGCATCATTTTTTACCCTAGGTGCTTAACTAACTCAGTCAGGCATTCCTACCTGACCTTGGGTTTACAAAACACCAGTCTTATTTCCAGACTCTCCAGGTCCTTTCCCACACTTGGAACTTGCTGGTCCAATGTTATGTTTCATCCTTGCCAATTCCACTCTCTCTTTGTAGTTTACTCTTCCATATTCACTCCATTAAAAAAAAAAAATACTCTCCAGAAGCACTCCCACAAAATGAAGTCTCTCAAAACAAAAATAAAGATGTATGAATCATCAAGTTTAGATGCCTGCAATAGTTTATCAAGATTTTAGGCCCAAACACTGTGCAACAGTATCCACTATATGCCCCCTTTCCCATGTTCAGGCATTATGAGCCACAAAACAAATCCAAGATCTTTAACACAAGAAGACACTAAATGCTCCAGATACCACAACACACAGGAGTCACAGAATCACTATGGTGAGGAATAGACCTTTAAGATCAAGTCCAACCATTATCTAACTCTCCCAGGGCCACTACTACACCATGTCCTGTAGCACCATATCCAGTTGGCTTTCAACTACATCCCAGGATGGCAAATCAACCACCTCCTTGGGCAGCTTGTTCCAGCCTTTGTTAACCCTTTTGACACAGTTTTTCCTAATGTTTAACCTGAACCTCATCTGGTGTAACTTGATGCAATTTAATTTTGTCCTATCAGGACATCAGAATAGACCAGGAAAGCACAAAGATATCAGCACAATCCTAAACCCTTGCAGCAGAAAGCAAATTATTTAGGTAAAATGCTTCAGTGATCCTTGGAACCTGGATACCTTATGAGGCAGGCAGAGGGAAAAAAATAGAGGCCCAACATGAAGCATGTTCTTTGATAATATAAATTCCTTCCTGACCATCAGACCAGAGCCTTCAAAACCAGATCCCATGGGCCAACATCAGCATTGCATCCATACCTACCCCCCCCACCTCCAGTTTCTACAAACCTACTCCAAATTACCAGTTACATAGGAAGCATTCCTCTCCTGAAGAGTCTGACCTGGGTGAAGTGGGATCTGACTGGTGCAGTTTAGGGTTCTCACCTTCCATGGCTTCATGTCACAGCATTGTTTCTGTAAGTATTTCACCATGAAGCAGTTCTGAAGTGGTCTCTATTTCACTAACCCAAGCAATGGTATGTAAAAAGGCTTTTTCTGAGCTGCCCTGTGCTACAGTTTGCTGGTTCTAACCTCCTGTGCCAGCTCAGTGCTGCTTTTATTAGAATTTTCCTGGTTTTTAAGCAACTGCCTTCTCCAAGTACCACTTTTCTTTCTACCAGTGTGGCAGTTATGGAAAGAGGAGCAGGACAAACAAGTGAGTAATTACGGTTTCACACAAAGGTGGCACAAGCAGCCCATCTACAGGTATAAGACACAAATGCCACAGTGCAAGAATTCTGCCCTGACAG
>WBNM01036902.1:0-23359 GCA_013399055.1 Ramphastos sulfuratus | reverse complement strand
TCCCTTCCAGCTCCTACCATTCTTTGATTCTATATGAGGCTTCACAACATCTGAATCCAATATTTCTGCATGCAGTTTATAACACAGTGGAGACAATTTAAAGCAAACAAACAACCCACACCTTTGCAGTGTTACCAAAGAAAGATGCAAAATGAATTGATCTTAGCAGAAAATGATAAACAGATCTGGGAGTTCAGCCAGTGAAGATTCAAACCAGAAGTTGTCTTTACAAGGCAGATACAGTACATGGTGGGTAGATACTCTCCAGTTCCACAGGGACGTGCACATCTGAGTTGGTCACTCAAAGATGTTTTCACAGGCACTAAGGTCCTTGGTGCTCCACCCTGGAGCAGATACAAAATCACAGAATTAACCAGGTTGGAAAAGACCTCTAGGATCATCAAGTCCAACCTATCACCTAACACTTCAAATTAACTAACCCATGGCATTAAGTGCCTCATCCAGCCTCCTTTTAAACACCTCTAGAGAGGGTGACTCCACCACCTCCCCGGGCAGCCTATTCCAATGCCAATCACTCTTTCTGTGAAGAATTTCTTCCTAATGTCCAGCCTAAACCTGCCCTGGCACAGCTTGAGACTGTGTCCTCTTGTTCTATCACTGGTTGTCTGGGAGAAGAGACCAACCCCCACCTGGCTACAACTTCCTTTCAGGTAGTTGTAGAGAGCAATGAGGTCTCCCCTGAGCCTTCTCCAGGCTAAACAACCCCAGCTCCTTCAGCCACTCCTCATAGGGCTGTGCTCCAGAGCCCCTCATCAGCCTTATTCACAGTGGCTTTACAAACCACATGACAAAAATGGCCATTTCTCTTCACTGAGTCATGGAAGAAGCCTGGGCTGAGCAGATCAGCACATCACTTTATCACAGAGATCTGGCAGGATCCAGAGGAATTGTTTTCTGTCTACTTGAAGAAAAACTGGTTCAAAGCAAAGCAAATAGATAAAAGTGGAAACTTTAGGTAACAGAGCTGCATTATTCAGAAATACCTAAAGCCATGGCTATGAAGTATGTGATTCACACCAGAGCCCTGGAGATGGGACACAGAGGAAGATGGTCTTTGCTGGTTGCATAGGGACCCACATCACTAACTGCAAGTACTGACCTGGTTGTGCCCTGGGCTTGGCCAGTTCATCCTCTTCTTCTTATGCTAAGTTTTCTGAAAAGAAAACTTTATCTGGACCTTGAGAAAACTTGCTCTGTTTTATGCTCTCCAGTTTGGTGAGGTTTTATTTGAAAGCAAATCATCATAATTTGCTTTCCAGGCATGACTCTGCAGTCCATGCTTGCCCTGCTCTCCTGAGTCCACACAGGTTATGGCAAGTGGACAAGCTGCTTTTCAGCTGCTTGCAGAGTGGGTGATTTTAAAGACAGTCTCAGAAGACAGTATGAGGATAAATCACCACTGCTAGCTCTGCTATTTACCCCACAGGGGGAGAGAGTCACTTGAGCAGGGAAGTGACAATCTTCATGTCCATCCTATTGTGATCTATAAACAGCTGTTAAAAAGGATGATAAAAAAAAAAAAAGACTTCTTAATAAAAGCAAATTTGACATCTATATATAATTTTCCCCTCTAAACTCAGAAATAGAGGAGTGTTGTGTTTCAGAGCACCAACAGGTCTAGATATTCAAACTGAGGAAGGGAAAAAAGCAATTTCTTCTCTTCTAGCACAACTAAAGTAGCACAAGTCCCTGCAGTGTAGGATGTAAAAGGAGATTCAAATCCAGTTCTCAAGGTCTCCTAGAATGCAGCTAACCCAGACTTTGTGGGTCTGGCTGTCAGCTACAATAGCCAAGAAACTATCTTTGAGAAGCTTATGTTCATACTGTGGTTTTCCCATCATGATGTACACTAAAAGAGCAGATTAACCCAAGCTAGACATAATCATTAGGAAACAGATGGCCATGATGCAGGAAAGCAGCTCATGTGCTGATGGAGCGAGGCATATCCAGCTCGTGGGAGCACCTTGAAGAGAACAGAGGCTTCAAGATTTACGAGGGAGGTCAGAACAACTTGTGCTTAGAAAATCCTAGGGATGTGTCAGCAGCATTACGCAGTCTCTCAAGGGTACCAGACACACAAATGTATGATGAGTATGATTTTGTCATTTTCACTTGTTACGCTGATTTCTCATCCATTTTAAGCTGACTTCTGCATGTGGAGCATGTTATGCCTTCTGAGTTCCGCAGTGTCAACTGGAAAGAAAGTTTACAAGCTATTTAACTTATTTAATTACATAAACTAAACTTTAACTACATATAGAAGAAAACTCATCAAACAGCAGGATCTATCATGGATTGTGTCTCTTATTGTTTCACATAACCCTTAAAATTAACCCAAAATTTCCTTACAGAAAGAGCCTTTTAGAGGAGACAGACAACTAGATGCCTGTACCTGTGTGGGAGAGGGTAGGCATTCAGCCACTGACCTTCGAGTCTAGGTGAGGGAATGGGGGCTGTGTGGTTTGGGAAAGGCACCTGAACTGTGGTGACAGGGGTGCAGACACAGGATTCACCCCAGCTCTTGAGGGAGAAATGTAGCCCTGTGATGAAACATCACAACTCTTCTCTGGAGACATCTGCATCACTTGTGCAGCTGAGTAAGAACAGGGAGGATAGGTCTGAGGTTTACAAACCAACTGAAACACTGGCTTGTAGAGAAGAAATACTAACATCCAGATAAAAGTTTTGTTATTTTTTGCCATGCCAAATTCCCGACTAGAATTTGAGAATATTCATATTTTCCTTCTTCCTAGAGGGTAAACTAGATTCTGTCTTCAATAGGATATGAAACTCATTACTTTGATGGAAACCAATAACTGTAAATACAATAACTGTAAGTACAAACTGTAAATACCTGCCTTTACATATGTCTGTAAAAATCTGGCAGAATTCAAAGCAGTACATGTGTAATGCAAGGTCTGATTTTTTCAGGGCTTTATTTCCATCCCCATGACACATTACAATTCTTGCCACAAATGTTACAGGAGACCCGTACAAGCAGGTAGAAATAAAACAGCTGGCTTTGTGCATTACTAAAATGATGCATCAACATCTGTGGCCGTTCTTAAGCCAGGAGTCCTCACAGTAATGTGGAACAGTGCATGGATGTTGCTAATTCTGTGCCTCAGAGCTGGTTGTTTATATGAATTGAAAGTGGGTAGCATCTTTAGCAAATGTAGCTTTTAATAGCTTTAACCACTCAGGGACAATTTTTGCTTAAGTAACTGTCAGGGTCTCAGGTTCATCTCTCCTGCAGCCAGTGTATGCAGGTTAATGAGGCTGTACTGGATGTTGCTGTGTGCAGATTTATTCCTGGTCCAGATGTATTGGAACTATTTCATTTTAATGCTGCTCACAAGTTCATCTCTGCTACACATGAAATACCAAGTAGCTTTCAGGCATTCACTTCTGCAGAAGAACATTCAGGGACTTATCACTTAGTTATTGCCCTCATTAAGGTTAACAGCCCATAAAGGTTCTCCACCTTCCATTCTCCCCATCAATCAACAGTGATATTTGGCCAATTAAAACTTGAGAAGGAAGAGAGAGGAAGTCAGAAAGTAAAATGGCCTCTGGGACAATAAAAGAGCACCATACCATCCCTGGAGTCCAGTAGAAATGCACAACACACAGAAGTGGTGAAGATACTGAAGACTCAGATTTAGCAATGCTGTGCTTGTTTAATTGCTTTGCACGTGTTCCAGATCTGCCTTTGTCGCCTCTCTGTCTCCCTCCGAGCTGTTTTCTTTTTCTTCCTCTTCCTTCTGTGATTACCTCCTTATGCCCCAGTCCTCTTTGTCTTGCTCCACTTTATTGCATTTTCCCCTCCTTCTCTGTCACTAATCACTTCCAGCACTTTAGTCTTTCTCTGATGCACCAAGGACTGTGCCTTGAGCAGGTCACTGACTGTCCCAACATCTTACAGCTCAGACAAATCAGGACTGGACTCACTATTTCATATGTCTTTGGAATCACTACTTCATATGACTTGTTAGACTGGCTAACAGAGACTCATTTGCCCTGGCTAGTGACCCATATTTTGCCCACAGGCAATGGGTCTTACATGATTGGCACAAATGGAGTGAGGCCAGTCTGCAAAAGGAGATTTTCAATTTGTTGGCAGTCATGTAAGTTTGGTAATAAGTATTTCTGCAATTATACAAGTCATAATCCTTAGTCTTCATGTGAACATTTCCACCTTCTTGGATTATCAGGGAGGGTAGTCCGCTAGTGCCAGAGGTTCAGAAAAACTTTGTATGCTCATTTCCCCTTCACTAACTCCCTCTTTCACAATGAGCTTATGAGGACTGGTGTGATGTGTAACATCCCTGGCATAAAGGCTGGCCACAGACACATCTGCCAGGTAGCCATGGCACAGCATTCTCACCAGGTGCTGCAACCTCTGGGCAGAAGTTCCCTCCATCACTGCCAGGGCTTTGTACTTCTGTACATATGGCAGCCTGGGCAAAAACGCCAGTTTGCTGTCCATCATCTTAAGGTATAAATTCCAGAACAGTACAGCAGCAACAGTGGTTGTGGAAGGACTAGAAACACCTAAAACCTCTGTTGTTGCTGAGGAATGAGTATAGGTCTATGGTTATGCAGTGTTGCATAATGGGATGCATTGGGAAGGTAGTGACATTGATCCTGCCCAAACTAGTTGAGTTGCTAGGAGCAGAAGTGTTACATTAGCACCTTGCTCTGTTATTTCCTGCCTGAAGGTAAACACGACCAGAAGCAAGATATTTACTTCGCCCCAGTTCTCCCAAGTTATTTCCTCAGATCAATAGTCAGAGCCCACAGGAATGTTACTCTTCAGGACACTCGATCTGTTCTGGTTCCTACCAACAATTTGTATCCTGAAAGCTTTTAAGCTATGATACCATTCATTAATATAATCCTACTCTAGCAGTCCCTCTGCATCCAAGACACTGCCATTAATCTAGAAAACTACTACTGGAAAATATCAGCACAGCCAGCCCAGGAGAAAAATGTCCACTCAGCTGGTATAGAGAGGATAATGAAGTTTCTACCCAAGGTTGGCCATCACAATAATGTTAGAAGAGCTACATTTTGTTCAGGTGAATGTCACATTAACAGCTTGATGGAAGCCCACAGAATATAGATAACTCCTTTTATTTAAAGTAGAGATGAGTAATCTTTAATACAAAAATGCAGAAAGTAGAGAAAAAGCTCTCTTTTTTTTCTCCCTCCTTTAAATTTAAAGACACATATCCGCCACCAGATTCTCCAGATTCATGGGGATTTTTTGGGTTTGTTTTTTTTTTTGAGGATGGAAGGACAGAAATGTGCCCTTGATTCCTGTGTAGGATATATAGTCACTATGAATCCTACTTTGTTCTTTCACATACCTCTTTACTTCTCCTTTAAACCAAAAGACCTAAATGCACATATAGACAGCTCATTCCATAAAGTAATGATGGCAAAGTGGTGTCTAGAGACGAGTTGTACAATCAGCCTGAAAAGTTCGTTATGAAAAGCCCACTGAGACCATCCAGTCATTCCCCTCCAGATGGAGGGTTTCATCCCCTGCAACAATCATCTAATATTACATTTGTCACTATTGACTTTCTCTGCCAAGTCAGTTATGCAGGGACATGTGATCATAAGCTTAGGGGTGAAATTTTATCAGTCAGAAAACTATGCAGTGAAATACTTTATCCACATCACCTTTATTTGCCTTAAGAATAAACATGCCCACTGCCCTGCAGAAAGTCTATTTATCACTAGTGCCTTGTCCTGCTACTGATGCAAAGCCACGCACAGAGTGAGAGGACTGGCCACAGCCTGTCAGTGACAGAGGATGGCAAGGACAAGGGAAACGTCAATCACATCATCCTGTTTAAGTGCTCAGGCTGGGCTGCCCTGTTCAGCCAGGGAACTGGTCATCTCCTTCTTACTTCTGGTAAGCTATATCATTAGCTCAGTTAAAGGAGAAGGGGCTGGACTTGGGACAAGGCATTATTTCAGGAACCTACTCACAAAGCTATGCCCTCAAAGTTCCTGCGGAGTTGTGACCTCACCTGAAAATTTCTGAACTGTTTCACCTCACTGCATAGGCCTGGATGCTGGCCCGAGCTTTGGTGGGGCCAGTGGAGACCAACAGACATCACCAAAAGAGCTGCTTCCCACTTCTCTTGGGATAAAACCAGTTCCTCCTGGAAGTGCATGATCTTCTTTACTGTTTTAGAAATTTGTGGGCTTGAGTAGTTTAGACTTGATCAAGAGATACAGACTGTGAGTTGGGTGAGGTGACTCCCCCATGTAAATGTGAATGTTCCTAGCAGCATGCTTTGCTATGGCCTTGCTGTCCTGCCTTGGTGCCCTCAGGAGCAGGTCAGGCTGAGGAACTCTATGCCTGTGACATGCCTGAGCCCTGTAGAAAGCCATACCCTGCTGTGCTTGCTCCTGGAGGTGCTAGGCTCTTCACAAAATGTGACAGCTGGAGATTAGTGGCGTAAGTCAAGATTGCAAATTCCACCAAATTCAAATCATGGAGGTGTCACACTTTGCCAGATTCATCTCACATTTAGCTGTGTGCAACATACACCTCTACATCTAAAATAGGTGCATCAAGCTCTGTGCATAGAGAGAAACAAAGAGAAATTATGAAATGTTAAAAGGTTTTGGTGTTATGACAATTTTTTTCCAAAGTCAGAAATCTGAAGGTGATTGGGCAAGTTGTCTATTTCTTCTTTAGGTGAAGGAAGCCTAAAGTTACACTGAGGATATCTGCATTGAGCAGTGTATAAAACATGTAACATATGCATAGGTAATATGTGTGTTATACTGAATAAATTAAAAACTATTTTCTTTAGTTATTAATTATTGATAAAATACATGGAAGCTGAAGTTTTGTTAAACCTAACCCTAAATTCTATTTGTCTGAGTCTACTCTGAAATACATTTCTTAGTATAGTCATGGAAATATAATGGCACAGCAAGTGATCAGTAGCATCTGTGACTAATTGCAAACAATCACAACATGAAATTATATTTGCAAGTCTTTAGTTAGCTGCAGAATGAGTCCCTAGGTTATTTTTTGTGTGCTACTGTACTGCTTGACCTAGCAGGCAGAAGCCACTGTTTCCTTTCAAGGTCATTATAAAATACATTCTTCTACTGATCCTGGATACTGCAAAGCAAGTATGTGGCTTTCAGCCTACTACAAGTTAAAACTGGCTTAAAAAAACTGCTCAAGGGAAGTGGAAAATTGTATGCAATGCAGTAACACATGCTTGTATCAGTTGTAGACGCTTTTGTTGGACTGTTACCTTTTGCTTCTTGCTGCAAATCTTGACTTTGCCTTCCATGAGCAAGGCATTAGTCACAATTACTGAGCAGTACAGGCAGGGTAGCAGCAGCACACCATTACTGAGAAATATTTTACTGTGCATCTTGTCCCAGTTGTTCATTCACCTAAAGGAGTACCTGCAGCTACAGAAATGTTTAAGAAGTGAAGTCATTTCAGCTTGAGGTAGGGGCTGGGCTGCTGATGGCTGTGTCTGCCTTCAGGAGAGTTAGCCTTGGGGTCTACCTGCAGCATAGCAGATCTTTAGACCTGTAATGAGAGGAAATAGATTAAGTTAGGTTATTTCAGTATCTACCCTGGGAACAACAAAGCTTCATTGTGTCTGGCAGGTAGCATTACCATAGCTCTGGTCACCTTAGGAAGTTTCCCTGATGGTGGCCGGCAGCAGCAGAGAGCACATGTGCCAGGAAAAGTCCTCCAGAAGGCTCAGGGCTGTCTCTGAAGCAATGCAGAACAGGCTTTCATCTCAGCTCCAGGTGGGGCTGTATCATCTCAAAGCCAGCTCAGCAACATCTTTCACTGAGACTTACTTCCTAAGCAAGGGGAGACAGTGCTGAACTTTGTTGTACTGTTTCTAATCTGGGAGCTTAGAAACATTGCTAGCCTGCTGGGTCTTGGTGGTTCCTCTATTACAATCTGGCCCTTACTCGAGTACACCAATCCACCCACCATGATTTCTGTGGGAAGTATGTGACCACAGAGGTAGGACAGAACTATGGAGCACTTTTTCCTCCTAGAAACAGAGGATCTGAGGGGCAGGAGGGGATTCCTTTGGCTAGCTGGGCCTCAGTCCTGGTATCTCATGGACATCTTGTCCCACAGATCCCTTGCACAGAGCTATGAACTGGAGAAGAGGAGGCTCAGAGGAGACCTTATTGCTCTCTACAACTACCTGAAGGGAGGTTATAGCCAGGTGGGGGTTGGTCTCTTCTCCCAGACAACCAGTGACAGAACAAGAGGACACAGTCTCAAGCGGTGCCAGGGCAGGTTTAGGCTGGATGTTAGGAAGAAATTCTTCACAGGAAGAGGGATTGCCCATTGGAATGGGCTACCCAGGGAGGTGGGGGAGTCACCATCCCTAGAGGGGTTTAAAAGGAGGGCAGATGAGGCACTTAGTGCCATGGTTCAGTTAATCAGGTGGCGTAGGGTGATAGGTTGGACTCGATGATCACAAAGCTCTTTTCCAACCTGGTTAATTCTGTGATTCTGTGAACTGTGGTGAAACTGGGTGATGTCAGCTGAGAAGGCAAGTCAATCCACATCCTGGAGAAGACCAGACCAAGTCACCTATGGCAAATAGAAACCCACCAGTGTTGCACAGAGCCAGAGAGCCTCCAGTGCCACGCCAGAGGAAGCCTCTTTGCCTCTTTGTCATGGTAGGCCTGAAAAGGCCAAGGTGGGCTTGTGCCTCCCCTGCCCCCCCTCCTTCTGAGTTGGGGGTGGTGGCCACAAAAGCCCCAGCTTCACCTAATATGGGCAAACTGGGCAAACTGCCATCCTGATTGGCTAATCTATGTNCCCTGTATGTATACATTTCCAAACCGTGCGTTTTTGAACCTTGTATATAAGTTTTGTGGCGAGATTTAATGTTAATAAACAGTTTTTTCATAGTTATTAACAATCTCTGCCTGGATATCAAAATTTATATCATTATTAATTTTGAATACTTTCATTACACTCTTGCACTGCAAAAGCAGTGTCATGAAATGACAACAGAATAATAGAATTGTTTTGGTTGGAAATGACCACTAAGATCACTAAGTCCAACCATTGACCTAACACCACCATGGCCATTAAATCATGTCCCCAAGTGCCATATCCACAAGGTGCCATGTCCACATTGTGTTCTTGAACACCTCCAGGGACAGTGACACCACCACCAACCTGGGAAACTTATTCCAATGTCTGACCACTCTTTCCATAAAGAACTTTTCCTAATATCCCTTGGCACAATTTCAGACCATTTCTCTCATCCTATCAGCTGTTATTGGNGGCCTTCTTGGCCACCTGGGCCAAAGAAACAAATGAGGTATCCCCTCAGTCTCCTCTTCTCCAGACTAAGCAATGCCAGTTCCCTCAGCTATTCCCCATAAGACCTGATGATGCTCAGGACCTGTCTTCTTCTGCAACCAAGTGCATTAGTACCGGAGTGAAGGACAAGCACAGAGACTCTCAATTAAAGCCATTTCAGGAGTACATCCCTGCTGAAATATGGTATGTTTGTTTGTTTGGCTGGTATTTTTCCATTCTTTTTCCAGTGAAGTTGTTCTGCTTTACAGGATACATGGCCTTGGTCCATCATACCATGTGGCCACTGCTAAATGTATTAGGAGGCTCATTGTGTTTGCTTATGCCTCCAGCAAGGATAAATATATTCCACAGCCTCTGATATGTGTGGACAGTAGATGTTCCACAGCAACAGAGTAAAAGCTATTTTCAGATTATAAATCAGATGTCTGTAGTCTACTATTAAAATCCCAGATGTTATGAATTTACTACTGCTAGATGCTATTAGTGCACACAGTAAGACATTTTCACTATTAAGCACTATAAGTAGGTAAGGGCTTGAATTAATCATCTGCATTATCTTTGTAATTTGTGCAGGCTTTGGGGGCATGTTGGACTTTTCAGCTCTTTCCCATGCAGCAGAACACAAAAAGCTGTGTTTCTGCTGGATCTCTGTTCTGTCACCTACAGCTTTCTAGTCTGATAAACCCAAGGGCATCTATCACTCACTCATACTATCACAACATCCTCAGTCCTCATGACCATGTATCCTTGTGGTGTGGCAATCTTCTTCTTGTGCCCCAAGTCCCAACTTATGCTACTGTTGGCATCCTTCTCCTTACCTTAGTCCCTTTATCTTCCTTTCTTCTGGACTGCTCAGACCTGCTAGGATGACTCTGACTGTCTGCTGTGTGGGAGAAAGGAGCATATCCGTGTCCACACCATGATAACTTTTGAATTTGTTATCTCAGTCTGATTACAAGTCCAGCGTGAAAGACTAAATCTTGTCTCTCTTGTAAATCAACAAAGAATAAAATCACCTTTGCTCAGGTGTTTTTTCTGAAATGTCCAGGGATGTCTATTGAATCGAGGGGCACCAGACCCCTGCAGGCACATGGATGTGCAACAGTTGTTGTAAACGACCTGCCTGAGGGGTCAGCTCTGCCAACTGGTGACAAACATGGCAGTCACTTATGCATTAATGTGACCAGGGTGGCCAGGGGGAGCTGTGAAAAACTGAACAAAAGACACTGGGCCGATGCCAGCTGAAATGAATGTGTGAGAGGGTGAGCCTCACCATGGACATCCAACCTGAAGACAGCAGCCCAGAAACCCTCTCTCCACCACCACAACCAACTATGTCGTGCCCTAAGTTTTGCCTGCTGTAAGAAGAAAAGAAGTCCTACGAAGAACTCCTGAAGAAGAAGACCACACTCACTGGTAAAACATCCCTGGGCTACACAAAACTGAAAAGGACTTGGACTTTGGGGAACTCCATAACATAATCCCTTTCCTGCTCTTCTCCTGTCTTCTCATTCTCTGTTTCTCTCCCTCTCCCCTTCTCTTTCTTTCTCTGTTTTGTTCGCTCTATCCTTTAATAAACAGTCTCACTTCTGATATCTGGTCTCGCTTGTACCTTACTTCCACAGCATGGAAATATATAAGAACAGATCTCGCTCCTCTGGACAGAGATATTTTTAATCTCTGTCCTCTGGACTGTGACATTTTTTATGGTGTAGTCGTGCAGGATTTCCGTGTAGTGGAAGTATCATAACAAGACTATTGCATTTCTGAGAACCCCAAAGTGTGTGTGCACGTGTGCCTGAGATGTACTCCAAGGATGGAGCAAGTGCAGAGTCCATATTCGTGGTTCCACTCTCCCGTGAGGGAAGTGGCCAGAGAAGGATGAAGCAAAAGCTTGTGAAGAGAGCGTGGGGGTTCTCCAAAACTTTAAATGTGTGTGTTTTCCTGGGAAAGACTATTTCGGGGTACAAGTGTTGATTTTGTAGTGTGACCTTCCTGAGAATTCTCAGTACCCTGCTGTAACAGAAAAAAAACTGAGAATACTTTGCAAAATATGTCCCTTGGGGTGCCCCATCTCACTCCCCCCCGCCTGCCCTCTCACCAGCTGATGGCAATATAATCCCTTTCCTGCCCTTCCTCTTTCTTCTCGTTCTCCAATCCTTTCTCTCTCTCTCCCTCTCCTTCTCTCTCTTTCCCTGTTTTGTTCACTTTATCCTTTAATAAATAGTCTCATTTCTGGTATCTGGTCTCACTTGTATCTTAATTCCACAACATGAAAATACATAAGAACCAATCTCGCTCCTCTGGATAGAGACATTTTTAATCTTTGTCCTCCAGACTGCAACATCAAGTCCCCCAGATTTCCTCAGAAGTGATACCTGAAGATACTAGGGAAGTGAAATTTGGAGGCAACAGGCACAGTGCAAAACATCTGGGTATCTTTCTGATAAGCAGTGTGGTACACAGATGGTGGCCTCTGCAGGCAGCCTGCTCACATCAGATGTGGCAAGTCTTGAAATGCTGGGCTTCCATGCAAAGATTAATAGCCCAAAGCACATACAGAAGAACTGAGAGGCACAGGGCTAGACCTGAAAGGTACACACATTCAGAGTAAGTCTAACCCCCACTTCACTGATGAGTATGGGAGCTCTCACAGGGGATCTCCTTCCTTTCATTGTTCCGACTCAACAGACATAATAGCACTGTGAGAGAGCATAGAATCAGTTTGTGCTGTATCAGCTCAGTCTTAAATATCAGAATAATTGTCTTTATATTTCAGCACTGAAGGCTCTGGTGAGGCCACACC
Organism: Ramphastos sulfuratus; assembly: GCA_013399055.1. Classification (NCBI taxonomy): domain Eukaryota; kingdom Metazoa; phylum Chordata; class Aves; order Piciformes; family Ramphastidae; genus Ramphastos; species Ramphastos sulfuratus. The sequence goes on along the minus strand of WBNM01036902.1, from coordinate 11,168 downwards.
TCAAGTACTGTGGTCAGTTTTGAGCACCTCATTACAAGAGGGATGTTGAGGTGCTGGAGTGAGTGCAGAGGAGGGCAACGAAGATGGGGAAGATCCTGGAGAACAAATCTTATGAGAATCTAATGAGGGCGCTGGGGCTGGTTATTTTGAAGAAGAGGAGGCTGAGGGGAGACCTCATCACTGTCTACAGCTACCAGAAAGGATATTGTGGAGAGGTTCGTGCTGGTCTCTTCTCACAGGTAAATTGTGATAGCACAAGAAGGAATGGCCTCAGGCTGCGACTGGGTAGGTTTAGACTGAATATTAGGAAAAATATTTGCACAGAAGGAGTGGTCAGGCATTGGAATGGGCTGTTCAGGGGGGTGGTTGGGTCACCAATCCTGGATGTGTTTAAAAGGCTTTTGAATGTGGTGCTTGGAGATATGGTTTAGGGTGAACCTTGTAGAGCAGGCATATCTATTGGATTTGGTGATCCTGAGGGTCTTTTGCAACCTGAATGTTTCTGTGATCCTGTGAAAAGAGATGAAACAAGACTCAGCAAATCAGTATGTTGTCCATATTTGCATTAAGATATTTGAAAGGCTATGGACATATGACTGCAAAGGAAGCGAAACAGTGCTACAGGTACACCACATCCAAGCAGTGATCCGGAGCCCAAAGCAGTGCATAATCCCTCCTCAAAAGTCTGGAGCCATTGGCAATATTCACAGGAGGTCAGATCCAACCCCCAAAGATTTCAGGAGCTTGATGATGGTTGGTTAGGTTTTTTTTTCAAACCAGTCACTTCTGTAGATATTTTTAGGAGAAGTCAGCTACCTGCCTTGGGCAGTTCAGAGTATCTCATGTTCTGGAAGCAGTGCAGAGCCAGTGCCCTGTAACTCTGTATTTCACACCACTGGTAGACCCAAGGACATACAAGTACAGAATAGTGTTGGATCAGAGCTGCTCTTGGTATTCCAGCAGGGGTTCCAGAGTGTCTGAGCCACATCCACCTATTTTGTAACCATATTCTCTGATGAGCCACAGCCAGTGCAGCACCTGCTTTAGCCTTGCATTTATCTTACAGATGCTCTTTCCTGACAATTACTCCCCCTTTCCATACATCTCTGCAGAAAGCTCTCTGCCCCTGCTGGGCCATACCCCAGGTGTCCTGAGGGAAACCAGAATGCTTCTAATGACTTTGATGCACAACTTCCTATCCAATTTATGCTGGAAGTGAAAGGAGTGGATCAGCCATCGTTTTAAACTGAAACAGGAGATGCAGACTGTTTCTGAGATAGGGAGACAGATCTGGAGCACACAACGGCACTGAAAGTTGGAAGGACCCATCTAGCATCTGGCTCCAGAGAGCAAACATTTTCATCACAAAATCACCTCATTGCCTTTTTGTTAACTTATCAATGCTCTTTAATGTCCCAGGTGACCTTGGGCAAGATGATGCATTAGCCTTACTGTTGAAATGGAAATGGTACCAGTACCATTCCCCCTTTGCTGCCTGTTAGCCCTGTGGGCATGGTGAGATGCCACAGCATCTGCCACAGGGATAATCCTTGTCTCAATTGCTCCTTTAAGCGTTCTCCTAACACAGTTATCACAGAATCACTATTTACCACCTAAACGCACAAATAATGTATTTTCCATGCATTAGTGTCACTGTAAGACAGTGATTTATTACCTCAGCAAAGAGATGTTTTCTTTAGGGAGAAGCTTGTTTAACCTTTATGCAAGCCCTGCCAGATATCTCTGGTAGGGGTGCAGAGGAGAGCAGCAGTCTGCAGCATCCTAGCACCTGGTTTTCAGACAATGCCTGGACATGCTTCTTCTACACCACAAAGAGGCAAGCCCAGGACATCCTGAGAGCTCAGCCTCTCAGTGTACGAGCTGAATCTAAGCCAAAACCAGAGCAGCTTTGACATGCTACCTGTTTTTAAAAGGCTTGTTTTAACAGAAGGATCTAATTGGACTTCTGCATGGCATGCGTTGGGTGCACTTGGTGTATCTTCACCACATGACACATTTCTCAAAGGTACCACTGTTTCTGTGTTTGTGTCACAGGTCTGATGTCACTTGATCTGAGCAAAATAAAGTGACATATTCCTCACCATACTCTCCTGTATGCATTCAGTGTTTGGAGACCATAAAGGTCAAAGCAAGAGCTAGGAAAATAGCCTTATTCTCCCAGTAAAGCTCTGTGGTCTTGCTGATCAGGCAGTGGCTGCATTTGAGTTTGTAGGTTTCCATAGAATTTTCATGCATATTTGAAATGATTGGCATTTGGTTGTTTTTAATTTTAAAGAGTGCTGATCCCATGGCTAAGTGATGTATTCTCTTCTGAGGGGAAGCAAGAGGAGCAGGCTAGGTTTGGATACAAATGGGAATTTCAAATTGTGAAAGTCTCCCCAGGTGCCAGATTCCCCTGTCCCCAACTCTCGTTTTTCCTCTTTACACATATAAGGGCAGAACATTACTTCTGGGCATGTAGGGTAGGGGAGACACCAGAATATAATTTCCTTTTCTATCAAACACAGGAAGTAATTTTTCCAGTGTTGGGAATGTGAAAATATTCTTAGTTTTCCCTTAAAAGGAGCTAGGGCAAGAGGTGCATCAGAGGCCTACTCAGAAATGCTCTCCATGTGTTTTATCAAATTGACTTACTCAATCTTATAAGCCATTAGTGATCACCTTTTATTTTTTTTCTTTTTCCCAACAGACAGTTTTAAAGATACCAAAATACATAACTGAAAATATCTGCAACCTAGAACATGAAATAGGGACAATTGGCAGCCCTGCATATACCTAGCTGGCAACCCATCCAAAGGGTTTGCCTTCTAGTAATAGAAAACTGAAATAGGCATATGGAGAAATCAAGCTCAAAGACTTATATTTCCTGTGTATAAATACACTGAAGTCACAGACGTCTCTGCAACCTCAATCTTCCAGGACCAAATGCAAGGAACAGACCCAAAAGGAAAGACACCCAACAAAGCGGAATTGCAAGCTCTCCATATTGAAGGGTTTCTTCCTTTTCCAACAGATAAGTGTTTAAAAAGCTCTACTAACCAGTAGTAAATAAGTCTGTGCTGGTGCCTTTACTGCTAAAGGAAGCCACGTCTTGCCAGGAGCATGTGTCTGATCACCTCCTAGAGTCCTGAGAACACTGTGAGCTCTACCAGAAGCCTGAGTCTGAAGCCGTGTGAGAACAACTGTTGATAGGCAAAACCTGCTCTTTACAATGTGTCTGGTGATGCTTGGATCTGATCCTTGCCCTGTTAACAGAAACTTGTGAGTTTTAAGAGACGAAAATGTGATTTTCTTGCATATCCCATAAACAGAAATAGTTTGCCTTTGTGGCATTTAATCTTCAGCACTGCAAGCAGCACTTTTACACACCAGACCAGCTGCTAACCTGTATGTCTTACGAGATAATGCCTGTGATTGATACTCGTAAAATCAGCAAGGAGAGCCTCTAAGTCCCAGGAGAGCAATAGACTATCTACAGCTTTTACAAGTTATGCCGTAGCAGGAGGCTACAATTGCAATTCCCAGAAGAGAAATATTTATGGGTCATGAACCTTCAGGCTGTGCCAGGAGAGCCTTCAGTTATTGTCAGAAGCATATATAAACTCTGCTTTTGTGTTACTCAGTTGTGCACCCATGAGCAAATTGAATTCATGCCAGGGCTGCCAATATCTGCTGAAGAGGTTGTAATTTTTTTTTTTTTTTGTCATTTCTTTATGATGCATCAGGCAGAGTATGACAGATTTACAATTAAAGTCATATGGGAGGCAAAAAGGCTTTGCTCACTTTTACTAGGGAAATCAAAGCCTCGTACAATCTGGAAAGCTCCATGAACAAGTGAGAAAATGAAAGGATCAAGGAAGTGAAAGGTGGTCAGACTAAGTGAGGAGGTATGTTTGTTTTTTTTTTTTACCAAACCACTTTCTTTTTTAACTTTGGAATTCGTACTTGCAGTGGAGGGGTAGGGGGGGCCTGTCTTTTTTTTCTCCAAGTATTTACCATTGCCTCCCTTTCAATTTCTGGGAAACAAAGAAGCCATCTGATGTCCATTAGTTCATTATTCGATGGCTCCACACAATAAATACATTTTTTAAAAATTGATATTCCAAATAATTTCAAGGAGACAAAAAAAAATTAAGTAACTTAAAAAATAATCTAAAATAAGATAGAAAAACAGACTTCACACACAGGGTTTTAAAAATATCTTGTTCCCTCCTGTAAATCTTTCAGTAATTTCTGAAGCCTTTTGAGATCATTTGTATTATGCTGCAATAAAAATGGAAGCTATTATGACAGCAGGTGTCATCTGGTGCAAAAGAACATATATAATCAGCAATGAAACACCTTCCTGCTGAAAGAAGTCAGTGCTCAATTAAAAAGCAAGGCTAATGTCATCTCTGAGTACATTTATAAGACAGCAACCACCACCACAAGTAATGACACGATTCAAATCAATTTCCAGAGGGTCCTGGACAGACCCCTTTCAAGCTGCAAGAATAGAGTTATTAATAACTGAATCATGGCACAGCAGTAATACAGCTGTGAGAAAAGAGGGGACATTTTTTCAGTGATATTTGTTTCTCTAATAAAATGTATTACTCTGTATTGGTTCAAGTTTAAGCTTCCCAGGGGACTCAAATATAGCTAACAGAAACCAATACAATAATAATAGGATGCCTTCCCCTCTCCCTGCCTTTTTGGAAAGAAAGGAATTAGATGTAAAGAGAGAAGGGGTAAAACACCCAAAGAACAGCCTTGCTTCAATTCAGAGGTTAAAAGAAAAAAACTTTAACAATAAATGAAAGGTATTTAAGGTAGGGGAGTTACAAATAGGTATAGGGAAGGGAGAAAACAAGATACAAAAAAAAAAAAAATATATATCTATATACACACAACCAGGTTGATGACAATGGATGGAGGTAGACTCAGGAAGGGATGCCCACTATGTGGTAGAAAATGGACACGTGGTAAGACAGGAGCAGCAGGAACAAGAGTGGTGCTATCAGGCAGGCAGGCCAAGAAAGAGAGAGGAAGTTCCTCTGTTTATATAGGGGGTCCAGGGAGGAAATGGGAGAGGGCTAAACACTACACCTGGGGTCAACCTCAGATCCATCCTCTGGGAGGAGTCAGGAGGACTTGGGGTCAAGTTCAGACCACTTCACCCACCCTCCCGGAGGGTTAACCCTTTACATACTCCTTACTCCAAACTTCACAGAGTCACAGATTATATCTGGTTGGAAGCGACCTCAAAGATCGTCCAGTCCAATCCTTAACCCAGCACTGAAGGGTCAACATTAAACCATGCTGCTAAGGTCCACATGGCAATAGAACACCTATTTGAACACCCCCAGGGATGGTGACTCCACCACTGCACTGTGCAGACCATTCCCATGCTTGATAACCCTTTCAGTGAAGAAGTATTTCCTAACATCCAGCCTAAACCTCCCTTGGTGCAGCTTGTAACCGTTTCCTCTAGTCCTGTCGCTTGTCACCAAGGAGAAGCAGCTGGCCCCTCCTTCCTCCAACCTTCAGGTAGTTGTTTCCTTTCCGAAATCATTCTTAGGACCTATGCATACTGTGTTTAATTAAGGCTCAGCAAATGTTGGTATATCTCCTCCCGGTTATTTTTTCACTGTTTTTCTCAGGCATTAGGCATCCTTTCTGCCTCTAAAACACCAGGATAAAAATCAGACCTGCCTTTTCCAGAGCCCCAGCCTGAGATGTGTACAACATTGTTTTCACTCCAGCAGTAACTTCTGCAGGTCATTTCTTACCTCAGTGCCTAGGTCTTCTTCTGTAAAGCCATCTGTTAGCCCTGCAAAAAGATTCAAGATCCTGATACCACTGCAGGAAGGATCGAAGCCTGAATACCATTAAGTTCCAGTGCCACAATTTCCCTGTGCTACAGCTGTTCCTACTACCAGGAAAATAAGAAACAACAAAAAACCAAAGAAAAAACACACCAAAGAAACCCACACCAAACCTCCCCCCCCCAAACCAACTAAAACCCACCAAACAACAACAACCACAAAAATATCCCAAACAAAAAGCAGTGTAACCTCATAGGGAAGATGCTGTCATCAAACAGCTACCAAGGAGACACCAGATGAAGCTGTTCCCCTCTATATGCACATGCACAGGCATCCCTGCCGCCCCTTTGGTCCAAGGTGGGCAGCACCATCACAGCAAGACAGGAAGGGGAGCAAGGGGCTGGCAGCACTTCTTTCCTGGCCTATGCACAAATGTTGCTGTTAAAGAGCCTCACTGCATGGTCTGCGAGGAGGCAGGTCACAAGGGAAGCAATGAAGAGACAGCATGAATGTGAAATATGGATTTCCCAAAGGAGTTTGGGAAATCTTTTTTTCTACACCTTTGGGGGATCCACTACAGCACATTTTGAATTCTACCCAATTAGACTTTGGAATTAGCATTATAAAATCTGAAACACTAATTATTATTATTATATATTTTAAAGAGGATTTATGTCAAACAGCAGGAGCCCCTTGTTCTTGTCCTATCAGTTGTTTTAAGACTCATCTCCTGTTCCTGCTAGTTTTATTTATCTTTCGATGACAGGGCTTCCATATGTGCTCCATCTCCTCGCCTATGCAGCTTAGGCAGGAGATGCCCCAGCCTCTCTCCACCCTTTCCAGGAGCTGCTTTTCAAGATGCCTGTTGCAGCTCTTTCTGATCAGGCCCCTTACACAGGAAGAGGTCTTCTTGCAGGTGTCAGTGCTGGGTCTTTCCCCATTGAAACACCTTGCGAAATCCCTTATGCCTCCTTCAAAGAGAACAAGGTTGCTTTAAGCATTTCAGAAAACTGTTTCTCTGTGGCTATAATTTCATAATCAAGTGTGGGAGTGGGGGTGAATGTAAACTAGTCCATTCAGTGTCTTCTATTGTGCAGCCATATGGGACATTAGCAAGGGGACAGCACATCATGAACTGTGGAGACATCATTCACACAATCTCACATGGCATGAAACAGATAATCCTGAAAAGCACGCCAGCCAAAAGTTCTTTTAGATATATAGGTATAGATAGTATTGTATATGTATGCAAACTTTTGTGGTGAGAAAATAAAGTGGTTTTGAATTCTACATCCTCTGCTGTGAAAATAGTTTCCTTTTCCTTCTCTTTCTCACTGCTGAAAGCAAGAAAATACAACCCACTTCATGACTGAAAGCTGAACAAGCCAGGTCTTCTTTGCTTCAGACCTGCCACTAACACGTAATTTAAGCTGCAAGTTTCCAAACCAGAGACCCAGATATGCTGTTTCCACCCACCATATGAAGCTGCTGTTCAGAAAATCATATGCAAAAAATTCCCTTTAGGTCTGTTAAGTGTGTGACCAGCCCCTAAGGTGTGAAAATAATCCAATTCACCCTTATTCCAGGCTCCCTCATTGGGAAAAAAAAAAAAAAAAAAAGAGTCAGTATGGATAATAGTGAGATTTTGCATAGACAAAACCCAAAGGTGGGGCAGAATGGTGAAATCTCTTGCCTATAGACAGGGACAAGGAAATCCCCAGTGGGGAGCTGAGATGTGATCCTATAGCAGAGACAGCTTGACATGCAAAAATAACATGCACCAAGTGAATGCTTCAGAAACAACCAGGAAAGACAGGAAAGGGTCCCAGGACTGAGGATGTGCCAAGAAGCCCTTTGCAGAGCAGCCTTAATCTAGGATGCAGGTGGCAGGGAGCAGAGGGATGGAGATGGCAGAAGGCTTTTCAGTCCTGGAAGGAGGTGGCTGCAGTTGTATGTCATGCTGTGGTTTCCTAAACAGTTTATCACATGGAAGTCTGTGTATAGTGACCCCCAAAAGGCTTATTATTAGGGTAGGTGCCAGATTAACATTAGCAGAAAAAGCTAAAAAGCTCATCCTCTGCGTTATTCCCTGAGGAACTAAAATCCACAGTAATGTGAAATCATCACAACATTAAAAGGAAACCCAACTGCTGTTACAAAGAAATTCCCATAAATATTCCCAAATTAGATCCTTGGTATGAAGTTGAAGGGCAGGTGCTTCTCAGTGAGCAATCCTCAGTTTAGATAAAACAACGAGCACTGGGAAGTTTCATGCTTCAGCTTCCTGCCAAATGGTACAGAGTGGCTTGTATTGCTCCTTGTCTTATTGCTACTGACCACTGAAAAGAGATCAGGCCCCATCCCCTTGACACCTGCCCCTCAGATACTTGTAGACATTGATGAGATGTCCTCTCAGTCTTCTCTTCTCCAGACTCAACAGCCCCAGGTCTCTCAGTCTCTCTCCATAAAGGAGATGCTCAAGTCCCCCAGTCATTCTCATGGGTCTCCACTGGACTCTTTCCAACAGGTCCCTGTCTCTCTTGAACTGTGGGGCCTTAAACTGGACACAGTATTCCAGGTGTGCTCTCACCAGGGCAGAGTAGAGGGGGAGAAGAACCTCCCTAGCCCTGCTGGCCACACTTTTCCTGATGCTCCCCAGCATGCCACTGGGTCTCTTGGCCACAAGGGCACATTGCTGGTCCATGCAGAACTTGCTGTCCACCAGCACTCCAGGGCAGCCCCAGCCTGTACTGGTGTCTGTTGTTATTCCTTCCCAGAGGAGGAATAACTTGTTCTTATTGAACTTCATGTGGTTAGCTTTCACCGAGCTATCCAGCCTGTCCAGATCTCATTGGATGGCATCACAGCCTAACAGGATGTCAGCTACTCCACCCAGTTTTGTATCATCAACAAACTTGCCCTCATCCAGATCATCGATAAAGATATTGAACAAAACTGGACCCAGTACTGATCCCTAGGGAACACCACTGGCTGCAGGCCTCCAACTTGATTCTGTGCCATTGATGACAATTCTCTGAACTCTATTGTCAAGCCAGTTTTCAAGCCACCTTACAGACCAGCCATCTATGCCACATCTCCTGAGCTTATCTATGAGGATGTTGTGGGAGAAAGTTACAAAAGCCTTGCTGAAATCAAGGTATATGACATCCACAGCCCTTCCTCCATCTACCCTAATGAGGCAGATAATATTGAACAGCACAAGTACATTCATCCTGCTCCTTTTTCCCCAGCTAGGCTTTATTAGGGCTGTTGCTCAGCAGTGTAGTAAATAAATCTGCTTAACTTGATAGATAATGGACACTTAAAAAGGTGCCACCCTCTCCAAGTACACATCTGATTTTTTTCCCAAACTGTAGTAATTTAGGTTAGATAGTGCTTGTGGAGGTCATCTGGCCAATCTCCTGCTCAAGCCTGGACATTTCAGCAGTTTTCTGACCCTTCTCATACTTATACCCCCAAACTCTACAGGGATGAGATCTAAGACATGTAACAGTCCTTAGTATTTTCCCTGCTGTCTGACTTAGGCAAAGCTGATGGTTTCTAGTACTCAGGCATTCCCAGATGTTCGTACAGGAAGGTAAGGGATGGTTCATCACATGTATCACTTCCTAAACTAAAAAGGGGCAAAAATTTCCCAATTATCTTTAATGTAGTACAGACAAAAGCAATTGGTGAAGGATAGCAAAATGGAAGATTCAAGCTGATGTACATAAGGAGAAAGTAATGTACAGAGGAAAAAATAATGCTTCTGTTCTAGACAGAGTGATAAACTCTGAACTAGCTGCTCAGGAAGGAGATCTTGGAGTGAGATAGTTTTGTGAGTACATCATTTCAGTGCTCAGGAGAGGTTAAATGGGAGGTCAGAAATGGAATTGGGAAAGGCACAGACAGGGACATCATGCTGGCTGCCTACATGTCATGCATGGTACATTTCAGAGATGAAAGGAAACTGAAAGATCCAAAAAGAGTGGATAAGAATGGTGTCATGGGTTGGGCTCAATTTGCTGATGGATATTCAATATCATGCTGCTGTCATGCCACCTTCAAAATGGAAGTGCTGGCTGGAGCAAAGGATCACAGAATCACAGAATTAACCAGGTTGGAAATGACCTCTAGGATCATTGAGTCCAACCTACCACCTAGCCCTTCTAATTGCCTCTGAGCGCCTCATCCAGCCTCCTTTTAAACACCTCCAGGGATGGGGACTCTACCACCTCCCTGGGCAGCCCATTCCAATGGCAAATCACTCTTTCTGTGAAGAATTTCTTTCTAATATCCAGCCTATACCTGCCCTGGCACAGTTTGAGACTCTGTCCTCTTGTTCTGGATAACCACGCTTGTAGTCCAGTGTCATGGTTAGGTATGAGTGTGAGATGGCATTTTGAAAATTAATATTGTTTATTAATTTTGTTACTCAGAAACTCACTGCCAAGCAGTCTTTTTAATATTAATCATTTCTTTGCATGGTCATGAAAACATTATACAGAGGGAAATAAACATGGAATCTAGAACACTTAAGAAAGACAACTAGCAAGAATATAACAAACATTAAACCATTAGAACTGGAAGAGAGGTTCTTGTGGTCAGTCATACTGCTTGCCCACTAGATGGACTCGAGGAGCTCCTTTCTGCTAAGACAGAAAGGTACTCAGATTCACTCAAGAGTTTACAGAGTTTTGCTAAAAGAGGTTTTGAGTGTCTATTCACAAAGTAGTCTCTCCAGATTTCTGGGGCTACCTTATAGTCTTAGACAGTACTCAAAGCACATGGAGAGATTGCTGCTGGTGGTTTCAAAGCCGTTAGAGGCTTTGGAGTTTTCCCAGGCTCTTTTCTCAGGAAGCTGGGGATCTAGCACAGTCTCTGACCTGGTTCTGGTCCCTCTTGACTCCCGATTCAGCAGAAGGCTTGCAGAGGGGCAGGCAGTAGCACAGGGAGCATGTTGTGTCACCTGCTCATCTCTTTTATCAATGTACCCCGAAACCTAATGGGCCTTTGGAAATAGATTAGCCAATCAGAATGGCAGTTAGCGAAGCCTGACCGTATTAGGTGAAGCCATAGGCTTTTGTCTTCCTTTCCTGTGGCTGCTTCCCCGAGTGACAGAAGGAGGAGGAGCAGGGGAACGTGTCTGGGCAAGCCAGGACATGTTAAGGCCTATTTTGGCCTATTCAGGCTTTCCGCAACATCCAGTTTGTAGTATCAGAGATTTCCTGTTCTGATTGCTGCTTCTGGTTTCCAGTTCTGAGGTGTTGGTCTTTGCTGCTGGGCTGGCTGCTGTGTGCTTGGGTAGGGGGAACTGTTTTGTTGTTGGCTTCTGCTGCT
>WBNM01036901.1:16038-67646 GCA_013399055.1 Ramphastos sulfuratus | reverse complement strand
TAGTCCCCAACCTGGGACAGTTAGTTAACACTTCCCCCCTACCTTCCAGTAAATGAGCTCTCTGCTAGTCATAGAAACAATAAAGTTGGAAAACACCTTTTAAGTTCAAGTCCAAACACGAACACGACACTACTGTGCCCACTAAACTATGTCCCAAAGTGCCATGTCTACAAATTGTTTGAATGCCTCTAGGGATGGTGACTCCCTCACGTCCCTGGGCAGCCTGTTCCAATGCCTGACCATTCTTTCAGTAAAGAATTTTTTCCTGATATCCAATTCAAACTGCTCTTGGCACAACTTGAGGCCATCTCTGTATTTTAGTTCTTCCTCTAGGAGGCTCACCTCCTTGCATTGCTCCTTTTCCCTAGTGCCCATTTCTTCAAAGATGTTATCAAGACTGAGCAAAATGCTAAGTACTTCCTTCCCTATATGCATTACTTTAATCCTTCCTTCAGGACTTTCTTCCTCCTCTCCTCCATTGTTTTATCTGGAGATGGAACAAGACTCTTGCCATTTGCGGATCATTTAATCCAACAGGTCTTCCTTAGCAATGCTGCTGAGAGAGCCTTCTCTTGTATGTATTCACACATTTGATTTCTCCTTCCTAAGGGCAAATGTTTACATTTTTCTTGACTTCCATCTGGTTCATCTTGGCAGTATCTCTGCTTGATTAAAATTCTTTTGAATTCCAAATTAATCTTCCCAAGACCTTGCAGTCAATCTCAGCTGTTACAGTAGTGCTAGGATTGAAAACCAGGATGGAAGTGTTGCACTGCAGTGGAGCTAGTATCACTAGGCTGCAGGATGGTCATACAGTGTCACCATAATTAGAGTCACGGAACTGTTTCAGTTGAAAAAAAAACCAACCCTTTTAAGACTGAGTCCAGTCATTACCAAGACTGGTGTGAAACCATGTCACTCAGCACATCTCAGTCTCTTTTAAGCATCTCCAGGGATGGGGATTCAACCACCTCCCTGGGGAGTCTATTCCAGGGTTTGAGAATCCTTCCAGCATAAAAGATTCTTCTAATATCTAATCTAAGCCTCCTCTGGTGCTTGAGGCCACTTTCTCTCATCCTACCACTTGTAACTAGAGACCAACATCCACTTTGCTACAACCTCTTTCAGGAAGCTGTAGAGAGCAAGAAGGTCTCCCCTTAGCCTCCTCTTCTCCAGACTAAACAACTTCAGTACCCTGATCTGCTCCTCATAATACCTGTTCCCCAGGACTTTCTCCAGTTTTATTCTCCTTCTCTGATCCTGGACCAGCACCTCAACATGTTTCTTATAGTAAGAGTCCCATTAGTCATGTTGCCTGAGTTGCATAGTCACACTCAACTGCTAGCACACAATGCATTTTGTTGCTATTAAAGGTAGAGGTTCTGAAAATTAATGTTAATTTGTTTTCTAATTGAAATTAACATTGTGCAAGAAACAGTTCTTGGACTTTCCAAGCTGAAGCAAACACTTGGCCAAAGGGCTACAAAAGACTATAGAGGCTATGCACTTACACAGACGTGTCACCTACTCACACAAAAGTGCAATTTATCTGCCTCCAAAGAACACATAGCAAAAGTACTTAGGATGCAATATGAATTTCAGGGGCATCAGCATCACTCTATGAGGGGCTGTTCCTTTCTCCTTACCTGCATCATACTCAGGAGCTATGAGATCTCTTTTTTTCCAACTCCCCTTCAACATTTCTGGGACCTGTTTTGTCTCCTTCACATTTTTCTAAGTGTCTGTAGTATATTCCATGGTAATGCAGCAAAAAGTTCAAATTCAACTGCACCTAGTAAGTACCTTTATAGAATCATAGAACTGTTGAGGTTGGAAGAGACCTTGGAGATGATCAAGTCTGACTGCTCACCTAGAGTTCACAATCTCAACACTACTGCAAAGCTACTACCACTAAAGCACATCCCTCAGCACCACATCCACATCTTACCCTGGTACATTTGGAAATGACACTGACTACAAGTTTAACACTGTCCTCCCATTCTGCCTTTGACTTCAAGTTCCAGGCTAGTACCTGGAACCTTTCAATTTTTCACTGCATGTTTCAATACTACATTTTAAGATCATTCTCCAAGAAGCAGAAAGGGTGAAATGCAAGACGGAAAGATTTATTTCTCCCCAAAGCACTTCATAAAATTTGTGTCCCAGCTTATAAGCAGAGGTCAATATTCAAAGCATGCAGACTTTTAAGATTCACACCAATTCTTACATTTCCCAGAAGAAAGTAAATGGTACCATGCCCTACAGACAGTTAACTAGTCCATAAGACTTAGCAAAAATACTTGATGATGACAGTAGGCAAGACTTTGCTCCTTGTCCTGACCAAGGAACAGGTTCATGATAAAAGACTGGAGACCTTTCTGCTTATATTCATGAATATTAAATTAATAGACCAGCAAGGATCTTAGGCTGTCAGAGTAGATGAAGTTAAGAGTCTCTGCAGAATGAAAATGCACTTTGAAGGATGTAGGAAAGAGAGTTTTGAAACAGAGGGGGAAAGGAAAAGGGAAGCTACAGAGTGAATGCCAAAATAAATGTAGGTACAGAAGAGGCAAGAATAAAAACCACCAATTTTTTATTTATATATATTTATACAGATCAGATAGAACATATCTTGTCCATAGAATCATCACGTTCTCTAAAAATACTTACAATATTCTAAACACTTCCAAAACCACTCCTTAATATACAAGATAGCAAGAACAATTCAAAGTTTGTCAGAGCTTTGGTAATTCAGAGAGAGGAATCCAGGCACCGCATGGATCAGAACTTAAGTCATCACTTGAGATAATGCAGAAGCAAAGTAATGCTTACTCAGCAAGTAATTCTTGCTACAGCACATAAGCCACTATGAGGGCTGGTAACAAAAGGCTTCTAGTGAAGGCCAGAACTGCAACAAGAGGAAAAGGATCATCCTTCTGCTCCTCAGGAAAGCACTGATGTTACAGATACTAATTGCTATCTCTCAGTGTCAGTCCATTGTAAATATCTACCCTGAAGTTGGCATTAAGGCAGACACTCTTACCGTAGAAGGACTTCTGGTTACTTAACTCATTTGTTGCTACAGAAGAGATTTCATGGTAACAGCCCATGTAGGCTTATTATAAAGAACTGCAAGCTAATTCCAGCTATAATATTTTCAAGCTCCATAACTTCTTGCATCTTCAGAAGGAACACAAGAAATTGGAGACACCATTAATTGATCCTCTGTGAGTGACAGTGTAGGTCAGAGTTTCTCTAAGATGAACTTGGATCCTGAAGTGAAATAGGAGGCAGAACATGGGTGGGCTCAGCTATTCCTTCCCTTTCCAGTTGGTTAGGAGTACCTATCCTCAAATAGGGCTTACTGAATCTACCAATTAGTTAAGCTCTCCTGTATATATATGCAAATGCTCATGGTTTTCCATGCCGTCTCACAATTTAGACCAAATGGACTTTAATGCCATTTGGCTTCTCAAAGGATATAGTGATTGCCTCACAATCATTACAACTCAACGTCTGGTTATCAGCCATAGAAGCTTTAGAAAATTCAGAGCTACTTCCTGCAAGGTTGGTGTGAGCATACAGATACATAGATAATGTTCTGCTCTTTCCACTGCACAGCTTAAGAAATCCCTGCCTAGATTTACCTACATCCACAATCTGAACTGGCACCCTAAACTTCAGGACACAAGACATTTGAAACCAGCCCTTCACTACAAAGAACAGTGTTGGTGCCTCCTATTTTTGTACTGCCTAAAAAAAAGAGAGAGAGCTTTTACCTCTCAGGAGGTCAGTGAGGTATGCAGGATTTCATAGCATCTGTGACACAGGTTGATGCACTACAGTGAAAGTAAACCTAGGAGGAAAGCAGCAGAAGGAACTGAGGTGAAGCCACATGGGCTATTAGCCCCACATTAACACTTAAATAGAGCATTATTTCATCATTTGCCACAGCTCAGATGAGCCCTAACCTNGAAGCTAGGATGGTTTTAGCTATTTGAAACATGGATGTGAAAACAGCGAGGTCTGGATCAATAGATAGAAGTTCAAGGATAGTCTTAAAGATTCTGTTTTAAAACTAGGAGTTACCTTAGGCTGTTTCCAACCCAGAATTTCTGTAGTTTGATGCACCTTTATGATATAAGTGACACAGAAGTACAGAGGTTACATCTAGAGCTGTTGCATTGGTCCCACAAAAACAAACAAACAAACAAAAAAAAACAACCAAAAAACCCCAACCAAAACCAAAAACCCACAAACCAAAAAAACAAACAGCCAAAAAAACCCAACCCACAACTATGGAAATATCACAGGGGTTCTCCTAAACATCATCAGTTTCTGTATGGTTCTTCTTTATAACCAGAGAAATAAGCCTCATGCAGGTGGTGTAGGAGCTTCAAACTAGACAAAGATTATCACTCTATTAAAAGCCTTCTGGAAGATGGAATCCATCAAAGCTGAAATATTAACAATGAGTCATTTTTCAGAAGAAACTTGCTTTCCTAGTTTGAGATGAAACACAACCAATTCTCTTTTCGGTGGTTTTACTTTTCAGGTAGGTCTCTGCACTTTCTGAAGTTTATGGCGTACTTTTTTCAGACACTGTGGGCTTCTAGAAGTGTTAACACTGTATGTTTATACTTTCTGCTAAGTGACAGTATGGAGAAAGGCTCTTGCTTATACTCAGTCCTGCAGAAACTAACATCTCCCTCTTGAAACACACTTAAGGCAATGTATAAATCATACTGAAGTACTGTCAGTAAAAGGATTGCAAGTGAGTGAGAATGTTGAACTTGGTGGAAGGAGCAGGCAGGACAGGTGACACAAACTTGACCAACAACATATTCCACTCAATCTACATGAGCCAGCAGTGTGCCCAGGTGGCCAGGAGAGCCAATGGCATCCTGGCCTGGATCAGAAACAGTGTGCCNCATGGTCTGGTTGACTGGCTAGGGCTGGGTGATAGGTTGGACTGGATGATCTTGGAGGTCTCTTCCAACCTGGTTGATTCTATGATTCTACATCATACACAATATGAGAGATCACAAGGGTCAAATCCTCTTCCACAGCTGCCATTGAAGGAGGACTCTGTTCTCCTGCCTTTGATCACAGTCCCTGAGTTCTTGAATCCAGTTCCTCAGTCAGTTGCTGTCTGCTGTTGAGTCCAGTATGGACTCAGAGTGTGATCTTTAACTTTTAAACTGTATTTGTATATATTTTGTTGCTTTCTTATTACTATTATATTCTAATGTCATTTTTACTGTTTCATTAAAGCTAGTTTAGGGTCGTTAGGGTTTTTTTTTCCCAATCCATAACTCCCTCTCCTGTACTCACTTCTGGGAAGGAAAGGTTGATTGGTTTTCCTTCTGGGAAGGGAAAAGGGTTAATAGAATTTGTCATTCATTCAGTGACCAGTCAATCCTTAACCCTTGATGCTTGCTAAGAAAAGAATTTGGCAGGTGACTTGTTCTCTTTACATCCCTTTTCTAGGCAGAATCATCTACCCTTAATGTCTCCCCTGCACAAGTCTTCTAATAAGTCACCCAAAATCTCTATGCTGTACAACCATGCCATGGTCTGGCTTCTCATATTGCTGTCTGCCATGAGCTGATTCTCAAAACCTGTGGTCTCCAGCCTCCTGCACAGGAGGAAGTAGAATTAAGCATTACAGAACTGTCAGAAAGGCATGACTTCAGATGGAAATTTGAGCTCCCTCACAAGCATCCATCCCTGAATGTCTGGTGACATGGGGAGGGTGTGTGAAGAAAAATGAAAGGGGATATTTTCATGACGGTCACACTAGCAGAGTCTGAGCTACAGACTTAAGGAAAAACAAACTCATTCCCAGTTAAGATAAAATACAAAGGTGATTCTACTGCATTTCTTTCATTCATTTAATTTTTTTATCTTAAATATACGAAAGAGGCAAGAACCTATTATAGTGCCTCTCAAGGGAGGCTGCTGATATTTTATAACTTACTCCAATCACAGAGTGCCTTGAATATGAGAGTTCAGATTTTAAAGAAAAATCTTAACCGATGCCTTCCTACCCAAAATAGGACTCCACCAACAGAGTAGGAATTGTTACTGAATAAATGTGTTACTTTTGGTGGCTAGTCAAATACAATATTTCAGGTTAGTGGTGCCACGTTCATCCCTCCAGAAGCCACAGGTGGTTGCCACAGAAGACAGCAGGCAGTCCTCGCATATTACCATCTGAGAGATGTCACCTATCCTTTTCCCCCCACTTCCCTTTGGTGAGGAAGAAGGAAAGCAGAGCCAGATCTGTCTTCCCTCTTTTTTCAGGCACCTGTATTATACACATGGCCCTTTCCCTCAAACAATGCAGTGTTTCCTACTACTAGCCAACAAGAAATCAGGCTCCATTCCTACAGTAGGTTTCAACAGAGGGAGTGTTAATTGCCTGCAGCTCTTCAGGACAGAAATTATGTTCAATTAGAACAAGTTATACAAGACCAGGAGTTTAACTAGCAGTTGTAGCCAGCAACATACTGTCTGCCAAGTCTGGCACATGTTAAAGAAATCTCTTACTCATCCTCCCTGAAGTCTGCAGGTGCTGCCAATGCCCAGTAGCTAAAGGCAAAGTGATATCAGGAGCACCACAGCTGGTTCTGATAAAATTGTCTCACTTAATGACATCCTGGAGTAAGGATAGAAAGCTAAAAAAAAAAAAAAAAACAAACCCAAAAAAGATCTGAATATGTGATATACATCAGTTTTGACAGGAGAACACTTCAGTGGTTTAAAGGCAGGATGGAGGCATTGAGGAAGATTTACCAGAATAACAAGCATTCCAGGGATTGCACTTTGTATATTGTAGTTACATGCCCCTGCCCTCAGCTCACTACTCTCCCAAGTTCAGAGCTAAGACATTGCGACTGACACACTAAGGTAGCATTGCCTTATGGCAAAGGCAAGCCCTGTCTTCTGCCTCAACTGCCTTTAGTCTAATGTCTAAACTGTTTTATTATGGGGTTAACGTGAGGGGAACTACTCACTCAGCTGCTTATCTGACCTTTCTGGAAGTGGCCATAGCCAGCAGGTGACTTAAGTATAGGACTGAATTGNTCTTAAGTATAGGTCTTTATTTTTTTTTTTTTTTTTTTTTTTTTTTTTTAGTTGGTCGTGGCTGTTGTTTTGGTTTTGTTTTGTTTTGCTTTGTTTTTGAGGAGGGGGAGGTACTTGGGGGGTTGTTTGTTGGTTAGGGACTTTTTTGTTAGTTGGTTGTTGTCATTGTTTTGGTTTTGGTTTTGGTTTTGGTTTTGGGCAGGGTGGGGCAGTTTGTTTTTTTTGTTTGTTACTCCAGCAGTTTATTCTATTACTCTCCCATTGTAAAGGCTTGAAATTACTCTACTCGGGCTATGGGAATAAGGGAGTTCTGTCTTCTGCAGCAAAAATCACTAGATATTATACTCCCAGGAGGATATCTGCTTCCTGAGTCAATAGGAAGTTCACAGAAAAAGAGGTCTCTGCATTTCAAAACCTGTTTGCAAGCCTGCTTAGGGCAGGAGAACGAACATGAGGAGTTGTAGTTTGCATTCCCTAGAAACATGCTTTTTAGGAATTAATCCTGAAAGGGTTTTTTTGTTTGGTTGTTTTATGCTGTTGATGTTGTTGTTATGTTTGAGGTTATTTTGTGATCAGATTGGTTGGATGGTTTTGGCTTTCTGATTGGTTTGGAGGTGGCAGGGTGTTGGTTTGGGCTTTTTGGTTGGTTGAGAGGGAGATTGGTTTGGACTTTTTGTTTGTTTGGGGTCTTTGCTTGACTGTTTTTTGGGGGGACAGGTTGTACATGGGGTTTTTTTGGTTGGCTGGTTTTAAAAAAAAAAGTTACTCTAGATGGAGCAACCACAAGAGTCCCACAGGAACAGTACAAACAAGTCAGTTTAGTTCATGAACTCTTTAGGGCTGTTCTAGAGCTATCTAGGAGTGATCTCATGATGAATGTCACACACTATGAATGGATTTTTGAGTAAATGGCACGAGCACCTAAATTAAGCACAAATATTACCTCCAGATGTTCCCCTTGAAGTGACAATATCTCCAAATGGAGATGCCTGTAGAACTATTTCAAAGACAAGAGCTTTCATGGTTAGGCCTTAGTACTTGGACCACAGGACTGTAAAACTGGGTAGTTATGAAAATCATTCAGTTCAAGACTAACCACTGTCTTAACCATTGTCTTTAAAATTGTCATTCCAAACCACCTGTGTTTCTGACCCAGAGAAAACCAGTCCCTGGGGTTATACCAGAATCCTTTTCTTTATATTCTGCCCAAGAGGCCAAATAATGCACTACAAGACAGGTTACCTAGGGCAGAACAGCACTGCATAGGCTGATCTTTGCAGCGTCTAAGCCAGAGAGACAACAGGGAGTTTGACCAGCTTGATTTCCACTATGGGGCATGGTTGTGGTTTGCAGACTATAGACCACCCTAGCTGTCATCATCCTTACACTGTGAATCACCCACATTTTTGTTTCCTGTGCAGACCTCCTCTGCATTTTAAGTCCCTTACACTACTTGCAAGTGTTTCTCTGGTACACATGTTCTAGTTGTTGAGGCAAGCTCAGAAAGCATCTGTTTCCCTTCATAGAAAGGTATCCTTTCCTTTGATCCTAAAGGTTATAGTGAGATATTTCAAAGAAGAAACAGAAATCTAAATTTAGGCAACTATGTTTCCTGTCTATCCCTTGCCTTATTTCTAAGAGAATGATGCTGCCATCTACAATGCCAATGTTTTACAAGTCTCCAGAGTCCTTAACCACCCTTTACCTGCTTTGGAGACGTTTATTGACTGGGCATCTCCACCCACCTCTGTTTAAACCCAAAGCTCTATCAGAGCTTTTCTGTTGCATGAACCATTACAACCATCTCTTCAATTTAGAGGTTGGCAGCTTCTCTCTGAGGTAGTACCTTGTCTTCACACACCAAGAATCACACTGAAGCTAGTCAGTCATGCTGCTGCTATGTCGATCTCCACTTCTCACAGGAGGAAGCAGCAATTTAGTTCTTCCAGAACAGGGAGCACAAGGAAAGCTAGAAATGCTCACTACAGGTATTTGTGCTGACCAGGGAGCTGCCAAACACTTTATTGCTGCCATCAATTCCAATCCTCCAGGACAGGGGTATACATAGCTCTTTAGGCTCCCAGTGACCACAGACGGTTTCTATCTCCTCATCCTGGGCTATTGAGTTCTAATCTTCAGAGGGACAGTGAGTTACTTAGTAGCAACAGAGACGTCTTTTTTTTCTTTTTTTTTTTTTTTTTAAATTCTCAGGAGTCCCACTGTCCAAGTAACATTATATGATAACATTTATCATGTTTAAAAAAAAAAAAAAATCAAACCAAAAAACAAACAAACAAAAAAAACCCACGACACCATTCTATGCCTTATAGGCTTTTGTTTTCAATGTAAATGAGTCTGGACTTAAACTGTGACTAAACAACATAGTAAACCATAAGGTTAAGAGCCAGACCCAGAAAGAAGACTCATAACATCTGTTTTCTCTATACCTTAAAGGGCTTAAGGTGTAGAGCTTTCAATCCAAATGCTCTAGAAAGCAGCAAAGGATACCAGCAAGACCAGCCTAAAGCACCTCCTGTCCCTCCATGACTCAGATCATTTATCCTCCCCAACCCCATGCCCAGGGGATGGGAAAGCAGCATGAACAATTCAATTCAACATTGCCAAACACTGTCAGCCAGCTATCGACAATGGATTCATATAATTTGAGATAGTTAAACATATAAGCTTGGTAGCCATGGAGAAAAGGTTATAGTTTTCCCCAGCGTGAAAAGCAGGGCAAATTAAAACACATAGGCTTGAAGCTTTCTTTCAGTTGTAGAAGCTGCCAGCTCTCCTTTTGTGACAATTTGGGAGTTCCTNTAGCCTCAAACCAGCACACCTTTCTATCTCAGTCTAATACCTAACATGTGGTCTTGTGTCACACTAAGCAATGGCAGATGTTCTTTCCTTGTAGATAAGGAAAGGTCTACATTCTAGGTCATTTAACATGCAGGAAGGGGAACAGCAAGTCTTATAGTTCTTCTGCTGTGGTTATACCACCAACAACAACATTACACAGAAGACAGAGCTACCCTAAAACACCCAGACAGACATCCATCAGTTCAAATGCCTCAGGCTCCTAGGTGATGACTAAAAGCTAAGATATCCACCTTCCCATCTCTGTTCTGAGGGGAGCTCTTATAAAGTCACTGTGTACAGCTAATAATCTTTTCAGAAAGCAATTACCGTTTCTTGCTCAAATTTTTGCAATTAGCTAGCTCTATGCAGAGAGTAGGTTCTTTGCCATTGACTGCAGGTTTCAGTTTTATTATTTCCACCATGTAGGCTCAGAAAAGATACCTGCCAGAAGAGTCTCAAAGCCTGCACGTATGAACAGTACGCAATCAGACAGCAAGGAGGTTTTGGAAGCTTGTGCTTGCTGCAGACCTTTCTTCACCCAGAAAGGTCACAAAGCTGATGCCCTCGTCATGTCAGTTTTAGCTGCTCACACACTGTGATCGAAAGCTGATCTCTGGGGTGAGAGCTTAAGAGTTGTTTCAGTAGAGTTTTCACAGGCAAACTAAAGATCATATTACACTCCTGGATTGGAAAGAGGTTATTTTTCTGACCTCCATGGTTAGGGTGGCTTTACCTATGAAGCCTCTGTAACATAGAAACTTGTTACAAACTTCCAGTCACCTACTGTGGAAACAGAGGCTTAGTTTAGCAAGCTGGCATAGTACTCCAGAGCCCAATGCTCATGTGTATTTACTCCTCCCTCCAGCCATGCAGCAACCATAAACACTTTCCTTATAAGCTTTACCTTATTAATTTCTAATGCTGGTTCAATGACCTCTAGAGCAACTGGGTGAGAAATAACCAGTTTCTATTCCCAGCTGCTAATGTAAGGCACATCCCACCAGTTGCCCTTCTCTTAGGAGAAGGATAAGATCTTAAGATCAAGTAAGATCNCCCTCTGATCATCTTTGCGGCCCTCCTCTGGACCCACTCCAACACTTCCATGTCCTTCCTGTGTGGGGGGCACCAGAACTGCACACAGTAAGAAGCTTACAGCAATCAGAAGCTTAGATGCTTTAAGCAGAGCTGACTGAGGTGGAGCCTGAACACAGCTGTGAAGCAGGTAGTCAGACCTTGCAGAAGGTGCAATATGCTTCATAGCTTTGTCCTTGTGCATATTTGGCTCAGCCTTCCCCTTGGAGAAAGCGTGATGAGACATGCTGCATCAGCGAAATAGAAAGAATAACAAGGGCAGAAAAAAACCTGCAGCCCTTTGGGGCCACGGCTTTGCCGAGCAATAGCCATCTCAACAGGGCAGACAATTCACACTGAGGACCTAGCAGTCTCTCTTTCACACTGTCTTCACACCACTTTAAACTGCACTGAATCAGGCCCCACAGGTACACAACAGAAAGGACTAAAGGAGAGCAGTGATAGATTGGGAAAGTAAAGTTCTCTCAATTTTACACTCGATCACCCAGCTTTATCTAGAGACAAGAGGAAATCTCATTCCATGTAATTCACTTACCCACAGTGCTCAGAAGAGAAATCATTGCAATGCTGTTTGTGTGAAGGGTGAGAGGCACACTTTTCCAGCAGCGGCAAAGCACACGATGGTCTCCCAGCACAATCACATCACTAAAGCTATTAGGACGAGCCAGGATGAAAGAAAAGAAGCACCAGAGCATCCAAAATGTACTTCCCAAAGGAGTCCCTTCCCACTTTACTAGCTCCATCCCATTCTCTCTGTCCAACAGCTCATAGAAAACCTTGTAGGAGAACTCTTTTATACTCCTAATCGAGACTCAATTGGAAGTAAGTCTTGTGTTCTACCCGCTTCAGGTGAGGCTGCTACATCCTCCATGGACTGGGCAGTGAGAAAATTTATTTGGACTTTGCAGCCTTGTTTAAACTCCCAGTACTGGCTCCATACTTATCCACTTATATTTGCACTAAAATTAGCTTCCTAAATTCAACCCCATTTCCTAAAGAAAAATAAATAGATTTCAGAATAGATATAGAGGAGTCAACATTCTAAAAATACTCTCCAGTACCATTGCTGGGTAAGAAACATACTACTTGACAAAAAAAATCAGATAATTCTTATAATCTTACATACATATATGAGTAGCACTTTTGGTTTCTATATAAGCAGAATAATTTGTGATCATTCCTCAAAAAGAACTTACTGCACTGTGTGTGTGAATGCGTGTGCATGAAGCACAGCACATAGGGCAATCAGATGCACTGATTGTAAGAAGTCAAGAAGTAACTCCACCAGCAGAGCCACATTGGCAAATATCTAAAGCCTCTGTGGCTCCAGAGTCAAGAAGCTACACAGAAAGGAAGATAGTTAGCACACTAGGACTTTGGGTGTTTCTGCTTTGGGACTCAGATTTTATGAAACACAGCAGCAGTGAAGTAGTTTAAAGCTTTAAAACTTCAAAAGTTCAACTGAAAAGAAGAGCAGTTCCATGTAAAAGAAGACCCAACTGAAACAGAGACAGTGTAGAAGCTTGAGGAGGGGAAAGAAACTATAAGCAGAAGATGGCAGCTTATAAATCCTGCATTCATCCCAAATAATTTGCTTTCCTTTTAACCCCCTTCCCATAAAATGGGTAGCTGGTGTAGCTACCTGGAGTGGATTAATACTGGTGTATCTAATGTGTGGTAGCCACCCCAGGGCACATTCTTACCTCAATTTCACAACATCTATAATGATGAAAGAACAAAACACTCCAACAGAGCAGTTACTGCAGAGCAAATCTACAGTGTAGCTTACTACATGGTGATTGTTACCAACATGGTGGTTGATTGGTCAGTTTGGTGGGTTTTTTTCAGTTTGGATTTTGTTTGGATTTGGTTGGTTGGTTGGTTGGTTTGGGGTTTTGTGTTTGGTTTTGGTTTTTCAAGAGGGAGATGTCCCAGTTTGAGGCCATGAGATACCCAGGACTGGAGGACAGAAGTGACTCTTACTCATTTTGAAGAGTAAGAGTGAAGATACTGCACACTGATTGGAAGTTTAAAGAGAGATTCTATTTACAGGTGCATATAGAATCATAGAATAATAGAATCAACCAGGTTGGAAGAGGCCTCCAAGATCATCCAGTCCAACCTATCGCCCAGCCCTATATGTAAAAGGCAATCAGGTAGAATGAATACATCCACCAGCTAAGCCAAACCTATCAGACTATGTGCTCATTTGAGGCTAATTGCAAAATTTTGATGAAAAAAACTTGATTATAGGCTGTGAAAAGAAAACAATGGTGATGTCTACTTCACTGTGTAAAAACAAGGACACAAACACAGATAAGACAGAGAGTATCTCTCTGTCAGAGTTTCGTGTCTGTGTTCTTCTCCCTGGGCTTCCGCTCTATAACCCAAATAATCACCCTGCTTCTAACCCCCCTGGCTGATCCTCCAAACTCACCTTGCATGTAAGGCAGACCCTGGGGTAAGGTAGAGGGGCGGAAAAAAGGTGGAAGGGTGGTTGGGAGCCCCTCCTGGGGACTCTGATTTCTGGGAGGGGCAATGTGTTTCTGTATTACCTTCAACTTGTGTATTTCTGTAAATATTCATGTCTATCGTGTATATATCTGCTTGTAAATTGTGCTAAGCTGTAAATACAGCTTCATTCCTTAACTTCCAGCTGGCTGGGTCTAGTCTGGGTGATTTCATTGTGTGTGGGGAGAGTGTGTGTGTGCCCCTTCACCCCTCAGCAGGCCTGAGAGCAGGCGGAAACTGCCCTCCCCAGTTAGGCCTACACAGCCTCAGCAGGCCACATGATGCAGCTCAAAATTCCCTGCCAGCCAGGAGCCTGCTCCCATACACAGACCATGAGATCAGGAGGGATGTGCGTTCTGCCCAGAGAGAGATGCCAAGGGAGGGGAAGAGAAGAAGAGAGCAATATTAGCCAGGCACTGCCTTATAAGCTGTGATACCAGAAAGTGGAATAGAATAACACTATTATAACATCCTGGGATGACCAGGGCCATCTCCTGAGATGGTCTCTGTAGTTTTCTTAAGGGAACCTGGTACCCGCTCAAACTACCACAGGAGTAAAACAAACACTATTCTGTCCAGTTTGCCATTTGCATCCTGAAAGAGTGGCACAAAATTTATTACCTGCACTTATAATTCTGCAGCACCAAACAATCTGTCGCAGGGTGCTGAAGGCTCAGAGATGCCTTAAATTGTGCTGGTTGCTTGCAGAGGAGATCACAGAATCAATTTTTTTTTCTGTTGGAAAAGACGTGCATGATCACTGAATCCAATCATCGACCTAACACCACTATGCCCACTAAGCCATGTCCAAAAGCGCCATGTCTACATGTTTTTTGAACACCTTCAGGTGTGGTGACTCCACCACATCTCTGGGCAGCCTGTTCCAATGCCTGACCAGCCTTTCGGTAAAGAAAAATTTTCCTAATATCCAATCTAAACCTTTCCTGGTGCAATTTCAGGCCATTTCCTCTCTTTCTATCACTTGATACTAGGGAGAAGAGACCAACCCCCATTTCACTACAACCTCTTTGTGCACAACCTCTTTGTGTCCAAAGCCTCCTCTTCTCCAGACTAAATAATCCCACTTCCCTCAGATATAATGCTCAGAGCACAAAACAAATAAATATTATAAATTATAGTAAAATCCTTATTTTATGTTTTATAAATCTGGTACAGAAAAAGGAAATTATATGTCCAACAATCTAAACCAGATCCTATGGCTACAAGTAGTTTTGNAAGTGGAATAGAATAACACTATTATAACATCCTGGGATGACCAGGGCCATCTCCTGAGATGGTCTCTGTAGTTTTCTTAAGGGAACCTGGTACCCGCTCAAACTACCACAGGAGTAAAACAAACACTATTCTGTCCAGTTTGCCATTTGCATCCCGAAAGAGTGGCACAAAATTTATTACCTGCACTTATAATTCTGCAGCACCAAACAATCTGTCGCAGGGTGCTGAAGGCTCAGAGATGCCTTAAATTGTGCTGGTTGCTTGCAGAGGAGATCACAGAATCAATTTTTTTTTCTGTTGGAAAAGACGNCTCCCCTCTGCCAGTTTAAACCCATTGCCCCTTGTCCTGTCATTACAAGACCTTGTAAATAGTCCTTCCCCAGCCTTTCTGTAGGCCCCCTTCAGATAATGGAAGGCTACTATAAGGTGTCCTGGAAGCCTTCTCTTCTCCAGGCTGCAGAACCCCAACTCTCTCAGTCTGTCCTCATAGGAGAACTAAGGCATTTGGTCCTGTCCAACTTACATGGATAGGCTGGTACTGAGGTAAAATGATCTTTAATTACTGCGTTCCAGTGCCTGATATAATGGAGGAGAGGTAAGGGACAACAGTAAGAAGCTTATGCCTGAGGAAAAGAACTCGGCTTTGCTGCAGCTCTGTTTGCACGGGTAGCATCCTGAGGGGATGATCATTTCTCATTTTAAGTTCTCGTTATCCTGCCTGAGCAGTGCTGGGGACCACAGTACAACAACAAGTTGCACTTGTCATCAGCATTGATGCAAGACAAGAAAAAGCCCCTGTCACTGACCTCATGGGTTCAGGGCAGTGGAGACCCAGCCCTACAAGCCTGGCATACTGTTCTATGTTTTAGCAGTGACTGTGTGTCTGCAACAGCTACTGAGCCAGGCCATGGTGCAGGGTATTGTTTGAGAATGTGTGCTCCTGGTACAAACTGCACTGGAAAAGGACACCTCTGAGCCAAAAAAAGGTGAGCTAGAAGCGCATCTCACCTCTCCCATTGGATATCTAAATCCAAGAATAAGAGTAGGGAAAAGAAGGAAGCATTTTCAAAAAGGGAAAGAAGGAAGAGACATGGAACTACAGGCCAGTCAGTCTCACCTTTGTGCCTGGTAAGACCATGGAGCAGATCTTCCTGGAGGCACTGCTGAGACAGAAGAATAACAAAGAGATGATTTGGTACAACCAACACAGCTTCACCAAGAGCAAATCGTGCCTGACAAACCTAGTGGCCTTCTATGAAAAGGTCACAATATTAACAGACGAGGAATGAGCAACTGACATCATCTACCTAGACCTGAGCAAAGCTTTCAACACTGTCCCATATGACATCCTGATCTCCAAGATAGTAAAGATGAGTTTGATGGATGGACAACTCAGTGGATTAAAAACTGGCTTGACAGCCACGTCCAAAGAATGGCTGTCAATGGGTTCATATCCAAGCAGAGGCCAGTGACAAGTGGAGTCCCTCAGGGATCAGTTACTGGGACCAGTCTTGTTCCACCTCTTCATTGGCAACATGGACAGTGGCATTGAGTGTACCCTCAGCAAGTTTGCCAACACCAAGCTGTGTGGTGCAGCTGACATGCTGGAGGGCAAGGATGCCATCCAGAGGGACCTGGACAGGCTGGAGGGGTGGGCCCAACCCAACCTCATGAAGTTCAACAAGACCAAGTGCAAGGTCCTGTACCTGGGTTGGGGCAATCGCAAGCACTGATGTAGGCTGGACAGTTACTGGCTGGAGAGCAGCCCTGGGGAGAGGGACTTGGGGGTGCTATTGAATGAGAAGCTCAACCTGAGTCCCCAGTGTGCACTTGCAGCCCAGAAAGCCAACTGTATCCTGGGCTGCATCAAGAGAAGTGTGGCCAGCAGGTTGAGGGAGGTGATTCTTCCCCTCTACTACACTCTGGTGAGATCCCACCTGGAGTACTGCATCCAGTTCTGGAGTCCCTATTACAGGAAAGATATAGAGGTGCTAGAGTGTGTCCAAAGATGGCCCATGAGCATGATCAGAGGGATGAAGCTCCTTTTCTGTGGAGATATACTGAGAGAGTTGGGGCAGTTCAGTATGGAGAAGAAAAGTTCTCCAAGGAGACCTTATTGTGGCCTTCCAGCATCTGAAGAGGACCTACAGGAAAGCTGGCGAGGGACTATTTAGGATGTCAGGTAGTGACAGGACTAGGGGGAATGGAGCAAAACTAGAAGTGAGTAGATTCAGATTGGATGTTAGTCCTTTAGTATGATGGTGGTGAGACACTGGAACCCTTGTTCAGGAAGGTGATGAAAGCCCCATCCCTGGAGGTCTTTAAGGCTTTGAGCAACTTGATCTAGTGCGAGGTGTCCTTGCCCATGGCAGGGGGGTTGGAACTAGATGATCCTTGAGGTTCCTTCCAACCCCAACAAATCTATGATTCTATGATTTCCTGGCACTTCACAAAACTCCCTGAGTGTCTTGGCATCCAGTGATCCATGGTCAGCAGGACAGAGCATTGGAGCATGCTGTTAGAAGGCATGAGAGAAAGAGGGAAAAAGAGACCAGAGAGACATTTGCTGATGTCGAAAGTACCTACTGGGCATGTGTGTGTGTTTGCCTGTCCACTGCAAGGAGGGAAGCCACCACCCCATCTCTCTCCCTTTCTCTGATCATGCAACATTAGCTTCCTTTTCCCTTCAGTTTTTGGGCATTGATGGTATTGGGTTGATGGTTGGACTGAATGATCTTAGAGTTCTTTTCCAACCTTAATGATTTTATGATTCTGTTCTATCATTCCGTGAGTCTATGGTGAGCTCCAACAGCAACAACATGATCACACACTCCTCCAGCACCAAGACCTGCAGAACACTCACACAGTGGCATAGAGAAGGGAACCGAAACCTGAAGGGATTGGGAAAAACACAGACTTTGATGGCATCCTTAATTTGAAGGAAAGATCATTTTAAGGACACAGTAGTATCTTCTGTATTGAGACTCCTGGAGCATCCCTCCTCCCTGGCCTTGTGCCAGGTTCATCACAAAGGCTGCGCCAGGCAGTTCTGCTGGCACAATTGGTATACTTAGGGTTTTTCCTCAGGTGCTTGAAACTGCAGGTAGCAGTGGTATGAAAGGGCACAGTTCTCAGCTCATTTGCTCTACATCTTCAGAGAGAAAGGTAGACATATATTTTCCCTGGGGTTACCAACATATACCTTCAAGCTTAAGCACACCAAAGGCAGAGGGTTTTAGTTTTGCAAAGTATTGGGTAGAAACCTGCTGAATCTAGATTGGTGCTTTTGCCTGAGATTGCTAGGGTGAAGCAAAAGTGGTGCATTTTCATTGCTTTCCTTTTTGGCATACTCACAGAAACATGGAATGTCAGGGGTTGTAAGGGACCTATGAGGAGAGGCTGAGGGAGCTGGGGGTGTGCAGCCTGGAGAAGAGGAGGCTCAGGGGTGACCTCAGTGCTGGCTATAACTACCTTAAAGGAGGTTATAGCCAGATGGGAGTCGGTCTCTTCTCCCAGGCAACCAGCAACAGAACAAGGGGACACAGTCTCAAGTTGTGCCAGGGGAGGTCTAGGCTGGATATTAGGAGGAAGTTCTTGACAGAGAGAGTGATTGGCATTGGAATGGGCTGCCCAGGGAGGTGGTGGAGTTGCTGTCCCTGGAGGTGTTTAAGACTGGATGTGGCACTTAGTGCCATGGTTTAGTTGATTGGACAGGGCTGGGTGATAGATTGGACTGGATGATCTTGGAAGTCTCTTCTGACATGGTTGATTCTATGATTCTATGACCTTTGGAGATCATCTAGCCCAACAAACCTACTAAAGCAGGTTCACCTAGAGCAGGTTGCATGAGAATGTATCCAGGAAGGTTTAGAAAGTCTCCATGGAAGGAAAATCCACCATCTCTCTGCTCAACATGGTCCAGTGCTTTGACACTCTCAAAGTAAAGAAGCTTTTCCTTATGTTTACATGGAACCTTCTGTGTTGTAGTTTGCACTCGTCACCACTGTCCTATCACTGGCCACCACTGAAAAGGACCCAGTCCCACCATGTCCACCAGCCTTTAGATACATACATGCATGTATAGTTAGATATTTATCAGCACTCATATGTGTTACTATAAGGAGGTTTAAAAATCCTTTCATAAAGTTATTTTTGACCCCATGCATGTGTGTGTGTGTGCAGGTGCATGTAGATACAGAAACTTAAAACTAGACTTGCTCCTCTTCTCCCATTTCCTCTTCCCTATGGTATCTGTTTTCCCTCTTACTAAGGCAGGAAGATATTAATTTTTTGCTCTGCTAGTCAGAAGATTAGAAATATTAAGATGTATGCAGCATAACAGTGTTTATTTAGTTTGCGTTTTTTTTATCGGAAGGCCAAAGAGAACTTAATTTAATTGGTGGAAAGATAAAATAGAGCTGCATTTACAAACAGGTTATCTTCCTACTGTCAACCCATCTTGCCTGCTCTGTCAATTGGTTGAATTTAATTGTTCTGGGCCTTCTAGTTTTAGAAAGCTCTTCCTTTCCTCTCATTCCTGGTTACTTTGCCTCTGCATAATATATTCTCTTTGCAGATGGCTTTGAGCTTATAGGAAGGCCTGGAAGGAGTGTGCGATTCAAAAAAAGATACGTTATGCAAAGCTAGAAAAGCCCAGGGCCAAAGGCTTGTACATACTATACTAATATATTACCAGAAGGTAGAACGAACTCTCCATCTGCAACTATCATGTCTTGAGATTGGTTATGTTTACCTGAGCTGTATACAATTTTAAATAATTGATAGGAGAGGTGATGGGGTTTAAAAGTGACTGGTTTTGAGCATGACTATACGAGATGGACCTCGGTCATGCTGTGGATAGAGAAGTGTAGGCAAGATGCAAGCAATTAATTCTCCAGCAAAAAAAAGCCCAACCCAATCCAGCATGACTAAGTGGCAGAAATGTCAAAAACTCTTCTTAGTCTAAATTCCCTGGAGTATTTGATACAACCTGCGCAGTGAATTGAATTCTGTCTCTGTTGCCTGTAGCAGAGACATGGCAATACAGAGTGGAGCATGCGCGGTTTCATGGGTGGGTTTTGCAGCCTGGCCTGACCTCTCTGTTGCAGCAGCTACAAGCTAGCAGTATGTGAGCTGGCAAATGCGTATCTAATTCAGATACAGCTGCAGGAGCTACAGCCATATCTTGATTAAAATTAGATTACCCTACCCTACATTAGGTAGGCTTCAGCCAACTCATACATGCTTCAGAGAGTTGTTTCCCCAGTCTCTCTTTAATCTACCACCACCAATATTTTGAGCCTCGCAGCACTTTTCAAAGATTTCTCTACATCTTTAATGGCTGCACCCAGACCATCCAAGGGGAGATGTCACCTGGGCTGGCAAAAGACCTCTTCAAATCTTCAAATTAAATAAAATAACTCACGAAAGAACTTTTAAGGCCTGGATGGTCTCAGAGATACTAGTAGGTTAAGCTGATGCTTTGAACTGTATTTCAAGTGTACCACAGTCACACCATAGGACAGAGTATCAGCACACTGGGACTGTCTTCTTCCTCCCCATACTCAAACTTGTCATCTCAATCTGATCTCAGATCCTGTTTGGGGCACTGTAATGCATCCATGATTATACTCTGGGTTGAGTATAACGTTAAAGGCTGATTTCAAAACCCTATGCTCCTGATCAGTATTGTCCACATACGCAATGCCTGAACCTGGAGCAGTTTTTGTCCTCCTTCTACTCTTCTATTGATTCATTGCTGCCACAAAGACAACAGATATTCACCAACAGGGTCTTAACTTGCAGCAGAGAGTGAAGATGATATTCAATATTTAAATGGGATCAGCGGCTGAGAAAGGCATGAAAGATAAAAAAATCCAATGTGTTACTGAGTGTCAGATGTGATAGATAGAGCCTGAACTAGCCAAAGCAATTCTTAAGAGTTCAGCAATACTCTGCTTATGACCATGCAGTATCTCTGTCTCCATCTCTCAAACTGAAATGAAGATGTATGCTGCATGCCTTTCTGATCCACTTGACTCACCTTACCTGGGATTATTTACCACAAGGAATGCACCTGGAATCTGCCGTTACAGTAAAATTCCTCTTTGTCTTCCTTTTCTCTTTCCCTGTCTCTTTCTAATTCAAGTTATCCTAAATGAAATCAGAGGACTCCTGCCTGGATTCCCCTGGTGAGTCAGGCAGTGTCAGAAGCACAATGCAGAGATCAATGAGTCAGCAGGTGTGGTGGCTTGGCCCTGGCTGGGGGTCAGGTGCCGACCTAAGCCACTCTATCATGTCCAGTCTTGGATGGACAGGGGAGAGGGAAAATACTACAAAGGCCCATGAGTCAGGATAGAAGCAATTTAAAAGGACAAAAAACAAAAGCAAAGGCAAACAGAGATGTTGTTCTCTACTTCCCATCAGCTGACAATGTTTGGTCACTCCTGGGAAGCAGGGCTTCAATACACCTAGGGGTTGCTCCAGAGGACAGATGCCATCAACAAATGTCCCCTCACTTCCTTCCTTCACTTAGCTTATATATCTGAGCTGACATTATATGGCATGGAATACCCCTTTGGTCAGTTTAGATCAGCTGCCCTGCCTGTGTCCCCTCCCAAGATCTTGCCCATCCTTCAGCCTGCTATCGGGGGGAAATGTTGGAAAAGCACAGTCTTGGTGCTTGGCTCAGCAGTAGCCAAAACAGTGGTGAGTTATCAACACCCAGCTGCAGCACTGCAAAACACAGCACTAAGAAAGATGCTCTGGGGAGAATTAACTCCAAGCTCAGTCAAACCAAATACATCAGGAAATGAAAAGCAACAATTCTCTCACCTGTTTTCTTACCACCCGTCTCCTAAAACTCCTTTGCCCGTGAAGAAACTATAGCTCACTTAAGAAATTCATTAAGTGACAGAGTTGTTCTTTTCATTGTTAAAAGAAAAAAAGGATTAAATCCAACTCAGAGGTAAACAGAGGGGGAAGGAGGAAGCAAAAAATTAAATACATCCCTCCAAATCATAGGCACTTTTACCATACAACTTCATAACTCACAGAATCACAGAATGATAGGGATTAGAAGGGACCTCCAGAGATCATCTAGTAAACTCCCCCACTAAAGCAGGTTCACCTAGATCGAGTTTTACAGGAACACGTCCAGGTGGCGTTTTAATGCCTTCAGAGAAGAAGACTCCACAGTCTCTCTGAGCATTCTGTTCCAGTGCTCTGACATCCTCACAGGAAAGAAGATTTTCCTTATGTTCACATGGAACCTCCTGTGTTCCAGTTTGTGTACTTTGCCCCTTGTCCTTCTCCTGGGGACAACAGAAAAGAGCCAAGCCCCATCCTCTTGACCTCCTCCCCTTATGTGTTTGTAAGCATGGATATTTTCTGAAATTAAACTGAATTGTAGCACTAAAAGAAAAAAATTGAGGATTTATTTTGATCTTGAACATGGAAAATACTTCAGAACATCATACTACAGAGGTACAGAAAACAATCCTCTCCTGTTGTGGGCATCATGTCAGATAAACACTCTTTTTAATACCTCCACTGTATCGTGAGGATTCAAGCCCTCATCACAATAAGGTGGGGGCAGAGAGAAAGAAAAAGTCTCAAGTTGTCTCTCAAGCACAAGAAGTCTCAAGCAGTCTCAAGCTGTGGGAGTGCTCACCCATTGCTAATACATGATATAGACACTCCTCATGCCACCTTTCACCTTTTGTAAATGTATTCCTCATCTATACTAGTTGCCTAGGCATCTCTACAGCCCACTTCCTCTGGTGGGTAGCAATTCTCCTCTGATTTTCTGCCTATTTTTATTCATGGCCAGTTTATACCCATTTGCTCTTGTGCCAACATTGTGCTTTAGCTTAAATAGCTCTTCTTCCTCTTTGACGTTTATCCCCATAACATGTTTATAGAGAATAATCATATCCCTTCTCAGCCTTTGTTTCATTAGACAAGTGGAGTATTTTGTAGTCTCCTCACATATGACAGACTCTCCATTCTCCTGGACACGCTCACAGCCTTCTTCAGCATCCATTCCTGCTGGAGCTCAGCTGGCCATGTGACTGACTGGTGCTGAAGACGATGTTCCAGATAATGCCTCAACAAAGCCTCATACAATGACATTAAAAATTCCCTGTCTGCCTCGGAAATCCTTCTCATCCTAAGATTGCATTTGCTTGTTTTCTCACCTGCATCCCAGAGGAGGCTCATGGTTGTACTTGCTGATCACAGGATGACTAATACTTTGGTCCTTTCCCCCTTCTGTCATTTCCAATTTATGAATTTAGTTATTCTGGCACATAGCAGAAATTCTCATGTTAATCCCAAGAATGTAACCTTTCACTCAATGCTATCTAGTTTCTTCCTCTTTCTATTATCCTCAAGGTCACCCAATGCTTCCTTCACAATATATCCTTTGTCTACAAGTCCCTCAGTTTTGTTTCATCAGCTAATTTCATCTGCACACTCCTTTGCAATTTATTCCTAATCCTTGTCTTCTCCTTGTCTTCAGTAGTAATTTCCCATGTGGTATCATCTTTCTGAAGTCCAAAATAAATGAGATTTGACACAGTTTTTTTCTCTCTAGAAAGCTGGTTTTCTTTCTCTGAGGAAAGTACCTGGAAAGTTTGTGACAGTTCCATTTTGGCAAGGTTGGACTGCATTTGGCTCACTTAACTCAAACCCTGTAATTATTTTTACCTTCACAACTTCCTTCGGTCCTTTGAAAAATAGGTCTACACAGATATAGATATCTGCCCAGTGATAAAAACAAAACAAAACAAAAAAGCAGAATAATTTTACAAGCAGCAATTAAAAACAAAACAAAAAATATTTTCAAGCTGGATCAGGGTATTTTTCTCTCTCTTATTGCTTCACCCCTCTTTTCCATCCTCTAAATCTGAGGAATCCTTGTGATGATTCAACATAGATAAATGATTTCCCACTTCTCTCTAAATTATACTACACACTGTTAGCCTGGTGCTGCTGTAAAACCTTCAGAGGTTCACAAAAGAGCAGAGCTCTTAAGCAGATATACATTGTTCATCCAAAAGGGCTGCTGGAGAGGGCCAGTTTTGAGGGGTGTGCATTGTTGGTTAGGAAAGGGTGAAGGGAGGTGGTTTATCTGCATACAGCAGGTATTCCCATCTCCTTTGAAACAGTGGGAATCCACATGCTTCATATGAGCCAGGAGTGTGTTCTCACAAATAATGACTTGCATTAATAATGTTGTCAACCTCCAAGTGCTGGTGGCCTCTTTCCAGGTGCTAGTGGCTGAATTCAAAAGGGCTGGTTCACATAAGGCCTGGAAAATAAAAATCAAGAGGCTTATCAGAAGCTTTACCAACCCTCTTCAGTAAACTCATTAAGCTAGCCAAAGGAAAATGTTTTAAATCCTAGCTGCCACTGGAGTAATGTAAAATCAACAACACAAAGGTGAACAGGATTCAAAAACCAAGAGTATGTACCCTGGAAGGGACAAACAGGGTGAAACGCCTTAGCCCTAAAACTAACGCTCCTGTGCATTAATTAATTAAACCCTGAATTCCAGGCAAGACCCAGAGGGCATCACCCACTGGTGAATACCCCATTCATGTGTAATGCTGTGCTGGGCAATGAGGACTGAAAGATAAACCTTCCAGTGTAAGCTCTGCAGTATAACCTCTGCACTCTTGTGCATCCTGCCAGCACAAGCTCTCCTTACTCTGTCATCTGAAAGATCCTAAAGCATTCCCCACCAGAAGAAACGGATGATGAAATATTATCTTGCTCATTTGCAAACAGCACCTATTTCTGCTTAATTTTATCCTGATTTTCTGTTTGTCTGTGAGTCTCTCTTAATAGCCATTAAGCCAGTTTCAACACAGTTCAGCAGAGGAACACAAGTCTCAAAAATATTAAGCTCTGAACAGTTAAAAGAACATGCTGTGGCAGAGGGTTCGACTAGATGATCTCCAGAGGTCCCTTCCAACCTCTACCATTCTGTGATTCTGTGTAGAAAGCTGGAAAGGTAAAGAAGGGCCTTTTAATGTTTTAATGGACAAAACACTAGAAGATCTGCATCAAGATTCAGTCTTGAGACAGGAATCTCCAAAAGACTAAGCTGCCTTATTTTCACAGACCTAAGGTTTACATTAAGCTTACATTACATAAAATTAATGCAAAACAATCACAATTACAGCAATGTTCCAATTAATAAATGCATTATTTACTATTAATGAATAGTAACATTAATAAATCATATAATTAATTATTATTGCATTAATGTAAACCTACCTTATGAAAACCTTAGTTTACATTAAGGCCAGCCATATCCTAGGCTACATCAAAAGAAGTGTGACCAGCAGAATGAGGGAAGTGATTCTGCCCCACCAATCTGCTCTTGTAAGACCCCACCTAGTGTACTGAGTCCAGTTCTAGTGCCCCCAGCACAAGAAGGCTCTCAAACTACTGGAGCAGGTCCAGAGGAGGGCCAAGAAGATAATCAGAGGGCTGGAGCACCTCTCCTGGGTAGATAGGCTATGATAGTTGAGGCTGTTCAGCCTGGAGAAAAGAAGGCTTCAGGGAGACCTTAGAGCAGTGTTCCAGTATCTGTGGGAGGCCTACAATAAAGCTGGGAGGGACTTTTTATAAGGGCGTGTTGTGATAGAACAAGAGGCAGTGGATTTAAGCTTGAGGAGGGCAGATTTAGATGAGATATTAGAAAGAAGTTCTTTACAGTGAGGATGGTGAAACACTGGAATAGGTTGTCCAGGAAAATAACGGATGCCCCCTCCCTGCAGGTGTTCAAGGCCACGCTGGATGAGGCCTTGAGCAACCTGGTTTGGTGAAAGGTGTCCCTGCCCATGGCAGTGAGGTTGGAACCAAATGATCTTTCACGTCACTTCCAACCCAAACCTTTCTATGATGCTGGGTTTAGGCATTCAGATCTCATCTGTGTCAGAGAGCTAAAGAAGTGGATTAATTACATTTTTATATAAAACAATAAAGCAAAACTCAAGTGATAGCAATAAAGAAAATATTTTTGGTCAGAGGTGAGATTCTGAATGAACCCCAGATCACTACTTCTGCCTTTTTATACCTATATGTAGATACAGTGTTATGTTGGATGCTATAGGACAGAGAGCCATTAAATATCTTTTGCAAACCCCGATGTAAAAGATGCATTGAATTGCCCCAGATTTTGCTGTCAAAATACTGCATGGAAAAGTGCTGATGGAAGTTGCCACAAGTTTGGTCTTCAGACTACAGACTTCACGACACAGGCATTTCTCTTCAACTGAAATAAAGCCTAGCCTTAATTCCCAGCTTCAGCCTATTTCTGTCCTCACCACAGCCAGCAGGTGCATGAAAGGCCCTACCATTGAAAGAAAAATGTCCCTGTATCCATGCTATATGGCTATTCCTGGAGTCAAATGAAAACAAATGGGCCCTGATTTACCTAAATACTGCCCTGAATTCTGCTAGTTCTTCTCAGCTTCACACAAACACCTTACTTTTTCTACCTACCCTTTTTTCCTAAACAAGTATTGGCAAAATCACACTTAATTTCAAGAGCTACTTAACATCTCAGTAAAAGGGAACTCTTAAAGAATTCACATCTGCAATGCTTACAGTAAATATCCTTGAGGCTTTTCTGTACTGAAATGGGGGTAATACGAGCCAGAACACCTCTGACATTTGTAAATATTTGCTCACACTAGCATAGGCATTGCTTTAATGCTGGAAAAAGCAGATCAGCCCCTTAAGGCAGGCTCATTTTCTATTTGCATACAAGTAATAGTCCAGTTTGACTAAGCCACGCAGCTTTCCAGCACTTTCACGTTAGTGTGACTGCATCCATGCTAAGGGTGGCTGATAAAACAGCATAAAATCACTTTTCTAAATGAACAATTAGAAATGGACACAAAATTTGCATGCAGATAGCAAGCTAGGGAGACATGAAACCCTTCTCCCCTTTGGGTTATCCTTGTATAGCAAGAAAATTAAAATTGTTTCTAATGCTCATACAATTCTATAGGCATTTGAAGTGGTATAAAGGTATTACCAAAAAAAATCTGTGTATCAGTGTTAAGATAGTGGCACATAAATTAAGGGGAAAAACCCAATTTGTCATTTCAGGTCTCGTGCAAAGCAAGAGCCATCATAAGAGCCAAAGTGGAGAGACACTCACTGGAGTGAAGCTGGATTCTGTTTCTACTCTGATAATTTCCTTCCTTATTCAAAGAGATTATTTCTGCCTCTCATTTGCATAAGCACTTTGCTCATTAACATGCTGTAAAAGGAAAAATGAGTTGGGGGTGGGGAGAAGGAATAGGCCACTGATAGAGTAAAATCCATTTCAAACCAGGGAAGAAGGAAGATCACATCAACTTCAGGAAAATAAGAGCTGAGATCAGTTAAGACCATGCCACTACACTGTCAAAATCACTCAGGAAAAAAAAAAAAAAAAGAGATGGAGCTGATGCTCATTTGTCATTCTCCTATACACACAACCATCTATTCCCTCCAGTTCTCCTTCCCTCTCCTAATCCCTCTCACTGCTTTCTCCCTGTGCTGCTGCCTCATTTAAGGCAGAGCTGTTTGGCCCAGTTCTGCTCTCATCCCAGCTAGTTTCTGTGTGCTGAGTCCCTGCTCATTTCCCCCATCAGAAAAAGAACCATGCTTCTAGTTTTACTGGTCTTAAGAGACAAACCCACAGCTGGTGTAAAGTGGGGCTGAGGATCCACACCCAAAATAGCCCCCACAGAAGAGGCAGTTTGATCTGAAACAGCCGCTCTGCTGTGGTATTGTGCCCGGTCTGTCACTGCCATGGCAAGTGTGCCCAAGGCAGTAGAAGACAACAGAAGCTTCTGCCTGATGCTGCAGGCAGGACACATGGATAGCTCACGCTCTCAGCCAGTGGATATTGGCTCATGTCACTGGCTTGAGACAACATCTGGCTTCCTCACTCTTGCTCCTTCCCACTGGCTCTCTCCTATTACAAGGACAGCTTGCTGCTAACATGGCTTCAGCCCAGGAAATAACTCCATTTTCAGGGCTGGCCAGTCTCAAGCTGAACAGCAAGGAAGCAATAAAGGAAGAAGAGGGATAAACATTGAATCATAGAATCATTTTTGTTGGAAAAGACCTTTAACATCATTTAGTCCAACTTCTACCAAGACTGATGTTAAAACATGCATCACACCTCTGTGTCTTTTAAACATCTCCAGGGATGGGGATTCAACCATCTCCCTGGGGAGGCTGTTTGAGCTTTTGATAACTCTTTCAGTGAAGTTACTTCTAATATCCAATCCAAATCTCCTTTGGTGAACTTGAGGCTATTTCCTCTCATTCTATCAGTCGTTACTAGGGAGAAAACACCAGCACCTATCCAGTTCCAACTTCCTTTCAGGGAGTTGTAGAGAGTGAGAAGGTCTCCCCTCAACTTCTTCAGACTAAACAACTCTACTTTCCTCAACTGCTCCTCATAAGACCTGTTCTCCAGACCATTCACCAATAATAAAAAAATAGATAAGTGGGATAACACACTATATATTGTTGTGGATAGCAATGCTGGAAAGGACATCACAAGATCATAGTCCTTTCAAATGTCCTAACCATTTTTGCCATGCTTGAGTAACCATGTTAAGAAAACATCAGTGGTAGAGACTGCTCCTTACCTACTCTACTGACACAATCTGCTCCAGGAAGTCTCTGCCCTTATCATTGGAGAAACTATGCCAGCACATCTCTCCTGTAATAACAGTCTGCTGTTTTCCTGTCCTTATTAACAGGACGGGGAGAAGATGAATGTCCTTGGCTTTACACCATCTTTCATCATTTTGGGAGATGATTTCCACCAGTGTTGACATGTATTAACAGAACAAGTTTGCTAATTGTAGTTTAGACAGGACTAATTGGTCAGATAAGTACAATTGACAGCAAATACTTGAGAGGGAAACATATAATCATATATAGTTTACATTAGACTATTGAAAGGAGTACCAAAGTGCTAGTGTGTTAGCTAGTACACAGTGGGAAAATACTCACAAACCCCTTACATGCTTTTGCAGTATAAATGGAGGATGTGTTGATAGTCAGCTAAACCAGGTAGCCTAAAACTGCTGTTACCTCTCCTCTCTGCCTTTCCTACATGTTTTGGGCCCTTTATTCCTCTGCTGGAATCACAGGCT
Organism: Ramphastos sulfuratus; assembly: GCA_013399055.1. Classification (NCBI taxonomy): domain Eukaryota; kingdom Metazoa; phylum Chordata; class Aves; order Piciformes; family Ramphastidae; genus Ramphastos; species Ramphastos sulfuratus. Next base: position 38,676 of record WBNM01036901.1, on the reverse strand, counting down.
GCTAGGGATTGGAAGAGACCTCTGAAGACGGTCTAGTCCAACCTCTCTGCTAGAGCAGGATCCCTTAGAGAAAATCACACAGGAACACATCCAAGCAGGCTTTGGATGCCTCCAGAAAAGGAGACACCACACCCTCCCTGAGCAGCCTGTTCCAGTGCACTGCACCCTCAAAAACGAATATATTTTTTCCTTATATTTACAAGGAACTCATCAGGCAAGACAGGTATCTGATATCTCATCAGTTTTTCAATAGGAATAGGAGTGAATAGGAATAGGAATGAAGAAAGATCCCACTCCAACCACCACAAAAGCAGCAACTTCTGGAACTCAGCAAAAATGTCCAATACAGGGTGGCTTCCAAATTGTACGAATAATGGCTTCCTGTCACACTCAAAAACATAATATTTCAATGGTTGAGTTTGGAAAGACTCAAAAGAAAGTGACTCCCATCTTCCGAAGTTACACTATTGACCTAAACACAGCAGCACTGGTACTTTACAAGCTAGGGCAAACAAAAATTGGTTCAGTTGTCAGCATGTTACCTATAACCTCTCCCAACCTTGCAACTTAGAACCCAGATTGCAGAGAAATGGTGATTTTGGCCTTTAGCTAACTAACAGTCCACACAAGGTGTGAAATGACGGAAAAATCTCAACCCACAGCACCATTAGTTTAACTACACACTGTGGTAGCTGTGGTTAGGCCATTATTGCATCATTAACAGTATCACAGTATCACCAAGGTTGGAAGAGACCTCAAAGATCATCAAGTCCAACCCGTTACCATGGATCACAAGACTAGACCATGGCACCAAGTGCCACGTCCAAACCCACCCTGAACACCTCCAGGGACGGTGACTCCACCGCCTCCCTGGGCAGCCCATTCCAGTGGGGAATGACTCTCTCAGTGAAGAACTTTCTCCTCACCTCGAGCCTAAACTTCCCCTGGCGCAGCTTGAGACTGTGTCCTCTTGTTCTGGTGCTGGTTGCCTGAGAAAAGAAAGCAACCTCCTCCTGGCCACAACCACCCTTCAGGTAGCTTTAGACAGCAATAAGGTCTCCCCTGAGCCTCCTCTTCACCAGGCTAAACAATCCCAGCTCCCTCAGCCTCTCCTCATAGGGCTTGTGCTCAAGGCCTCTCACCAGCCTTGTTGCCCTTCTCTGGACACGTTCAAGTACCTCAATGTCCTTCTTAAATTGAGGGGCCCAGAACTGGACACAGTACTCAAGGTGACAGTGTAACAGCACATGCAGACAAGTCTGTGTTAGCTTTTGACAAACAACAAAGCCAGCACAATATAGAGCTGGTTGACAGCAAGCACCCCCCAGAATACTCAAGTATTGAGAAGGCAGCACTGAAGACTATGCTGTTCCGTGACTGTTGGTGTCAAAGAGAGTTTGGCAATGAGCAGAGCTAACTATGCATCCGTCAGATCCCTGTGGAGAAACAGTAACTCTCCAACTTTCAGGTAAACTGATGAAAGTTCTCATGGCTTTGGGAACCAATGCCCACATCATTTCACTGGGCAAAAGCTCCACTGCGCTCAACGGAGTTACATTATTTGCAGCGCAAACCCAGCCTGTGCTGGAGGATTAAAGCCAGATATTTATTGAGCAATGTGAAGGAAAGAGCATCATCCTACAGCAGACAAAGAATTACTTCATTTCTATAGGCCACATTATTATGCAAATAATCATCTTTGCTGTCATAAAATGTGATGGATCAGGACATAAAATTTAGGTGGTGATGAGCTTAGCATGCTATTCACTCTAAGCGCAGGTGTAGCTAGTGTGCCTGTGCTTTGTCAAGGCCATGAGAACTGTGCTCCTCACACCTCCACAGGAGATTTTCTGTGCTGCCCTGCAGCTTTGCTTTTCGGACACTGGGTTTTGTTTTGCAGAGAGTCAGCAGCACGCTATGCTCGCAACAGCTGCCTTTAGGCAGCTCTTCAACACAATGCTGCTGATGTTTCAGATCAGGTGCTTTAAAGCTTTTTTTTCTTACAGAGTCTGTCTCCACTGCCAGAGAGCTTGAATGACCTTCTGGTTGGGTCCAGAGGAGGGCCTGAGGAGGGCCACAAAGATGATCAGAGGGCTGGAGGAGCTCTCCTATGAGGACAGGCTGAGAGAGTTGGGGCTCTTCAGCCTGGAGAAGAGAAGGCTTCCAGGACACCTTATAGTAGCCTTCCAGTATCTGAAGGGGGCCTACAGGAAAGCTGGGGAGGGACTATTTATAAGATCTTGCAATGACAGGACAAGGGGCAATGGGTTTAAACTGGCAGAGTGGAGATTTAGATTGGATGTTAGGAGGAAGTTCTTTACAGTGAGGGTGGTGAGGCACTGGAACAGGTTGCCCAGGGAGGTTGTGGCTGCTCCCTTCCTGGAGGTGTTCAAGGCCAGGTTGGATGAGGTCTTGAGTGACCTGTACTAGTGGGAGGTGTCCCTGACTATGGCAGGGAGTTGGAACTCGATGATCCTTGAGGTCTCCTTCCAACCTTACCATTCTCTGATTCTATGATTCTATGAAAGCTAAGAAAGTATTTTTATGGGGTGTTCATAGTCCCATGTAGTTGACTTCCCCAGTGACCCGGGCAAGGTGCAGCAAATGAACTGAGTTGTTTTACTAGACATTACCAATTGTGCTAGAGACACTGTCTAAATCTTCAGAAGTATTCAATTGTAGAGAAATCTTATTTGGCATGTAGTCAATAGTCCTGTGAAAGAATAGAGTATTGTCCAGCAACATCCCTAGAGGTACCTGGCACATGGAACAGAGGATGGGGATAATAAAAAAAAATCCCCAACATGGATTTTCAGAATGCTAATCAGGTTTACATTTTACTGGAGGAAAACAATGCTTTCTGGTTTGGTCTGTTTCCCAGAGTTGTTCACACAGCCATAGAATCATTAAGGCTGGATAAGACCTTTAACACCATCAAGTCCAACTGTAACCCAACTACCACAACCACTAAATCATATCCTGAAGCACCACATCTACATGCTTCTTGAACACCTCCAGGGATGCCAGCTCCACCACTTCCTGGGCAGCCTGCTCCAATGCCTGACCATCCTCTCAGTAAAGAAATTCTTTCTAATATCCCCTGATAGAACTTAAACCCATTTTCTCTCATTCTATCACTAGTTACTTGGGAGACCAACGTCCACCTCACTACAACCTCCTTTCAGGTAGTTCTAGAGAGTAGTTAGATCTCCCCTTAGGCTTTTCCTCTCCAGACACACCAGCTGCTTCTCACATGACATGCCCTCCAAACCTTTCACCAGCATCGTTGCTGGTGCTGGACATGCTACAGGACCTCAATGTCTTTCCTGTACCGTAGTGCCCAGAACTGGACAGAGTACTCAAGTTGTGGCCTCACCAGGGCCAAGTACAGGGGCACAGTTCCTTCCCTACTCCTGCTGGACCCACTGGTTTTGATACAGAGCAGAATGCTATTGGCCTTCTTGGCCATCTAAGTACACTGCTGGTTCATGTTGATCCTCTGGATCCTTTTCTACTGGGTTACTTTCCAGCCACTGTTCTCCAAGCCTGTAGCATTGCTTATGGTTGTTGTGACCAAAGTATAGACCCAGCATTTGGTCCTGTTAAACCTCATTCTGTCAACCTCAGCCAAATCAATTTAACCTGTCCAGATCCCTCCTACCCTTGAGCAGATCAGTGCTCCCACTCAGCTTAATGGTGTCTGCAAGCTTGCTAGTGGTGTCCTTCATTCCCTCATCCAAATCATTAATAAAGATATTAAACAGAACTGGCTCCAATACTGAGCCCTAGAGGACACCATATGTGACTGGTCATCAGCTGGATTTAACTCCATTTATCACGGCTCTTTGGATCTGGCCATCTAGGTAGATTTTAATCCAGCAAAGAGTCCACCTGTCTATGGCATAGACCACAAGTTTCTAAAAGAGAATGCTGTGGGAGACAGCATTAAAGGCTTTACTGAAGTCTAAGTAGACAACATCCACAGCCTTTCCGTCATCCACCAGGCAGGTCACCTGCTCATAGAAGGAGATGAGGTTGGTCAAGCCTTTCATGCACCCATGCTGGCTGGGCCTGATCCCACCATTATCCCGCACTTGCTATGTGAGAGCACCCAAGATGAACCAACTACTCTGTAATCTTCCCTGATACTGAGGTCAGGCTGACAGGCATGGAGTTCCCTGGATCCTCCTTTCAGCCCTTTTTGTAGATGGGTGTTGCATTGACAATCCTCCAATCATCTGGCACCTCCCCTGTTAACCAGGACTGCTGATAGATGATGGAGAACAGTTTGGCAAGCTGCTCTGCCAGCTCCCTCAGCACTCTTGGGTGAATCCCATCTGGCCCCATAGACTTGTGAGTTTCCAGGTGGCATAACAAATCCTTAACTGCTTCCACCTGGATTATGGGGGATTGATGCTGCTTTCCATGCCTTTCAGAGTCTGACAATTACAGACTGAGGCAAAGGAGGCATTAAGTACCCTGGCCTTTTCTTCATCCTTGATAGCAGTGTTCCCCCTCCCTGCATCCAATAAAGGGTGGATATTTTCCTTGGTTTTCTTTTTGTCATTAATGTATTTGTAAAAACCTTTTTTGTTATCCTTTGCAACAGCAGCCAGGTTGAGTTCTAGCTGGACTTTCTGGTATTCTCTCTGCACGGCCTAGCTAGATCCCTGTACTCTTCTTGCATTGCCTCCCCTCTTTCCAAACGTGGTAACTTTTTTTTTTTTTTTTTNTAACTTTTTTTTTTTTTTTTTTTTCCCCTGAGCTCCTGCAAGAGGAGTCTGTTCAGGCACCAAGAGACCCAGAATCTGTTGGACGGCTACAACAAATGAATTGAGAAGAGTGATGATGCAGAGGAAGGAACTTATCCTATCTTGGTCAGAAAAGCCACAATGAAAGGGACAAGACAAACTCTTCAAGTGGAGCTAAACAATCTAGAGTATCTGTTCAATGTGCTTGACAATGTCTGACACAGGTAGTCCATAAACTGTCAATCTCTGGAGGCCAGAAGCACATCCCAAAGACATAATTTCTCTGTACTTGCATGTTTTTCATATGCTTCCTGGAAAAGTCTGTCACCAGCTTATTTATCTGTTATTGGGTTGCTTATTGTTTTTCTATACAGAGATACTTCATTTTAGTATGTTGTGTGTCAAGTTGTCCCATTTCAGGTCCTCAGCTGAAGGACCTGGATGAATTGGCCTGTGCCTAAATGAATGATTGCTGTTGTTCCTTGAAAAGGCATTTCTTGAACAGTCTCTGCTTTATTGCTAAATTAGTTGTAGCTAAAAAATAATAGAGTTGCTTTTGTTCATAGCTTTCTAAAATACCTGGATCAAGTCACAGCAACATACTTAGTGACATTCCCAGGGCATAACATCTTTAGGGTTTGTAGAGTTGGTACCAACTTCCAAAGAGCACTGCACACATAAACTCTTGCCTAGGCAGTATCTCTTGTTTTCCTTTGTGTCCACTTCACTCTCAGGATTGAGGCTGACTATAGCCAATGTACAATGAAGACATCTCCTCTTGACTGAATCCCTGAGGAAAAGGCAGCTAGGTGCTGACAAGAGACGGGAGCATATTTCACAGTAAAACACTCACAACTGAGCTTTTTGGAAGGTCATTTGGGTATTTTACTAATCATAGAATTGTTTTGGCTGGAAAAGACCTCATTGAGTCTCATTGTCAGCTTAAGACCCTCATGACCATTAAACCACATCCCAAAGTTCACACATTTATTTGACGCCTCCAGGGACGGTAACTCCATCACTTCCCTGGGCAACCTATTGCAATGTCTGACCCCTCTTTCGGTAAAGAAACTTTTCCAAATAGCAATCTAAACCACTCCTGGTACAATTTCAGGCCATTTCTTTTTGTTCTATCACCTGATAGTAGGGACAAGAGATTAAACTCTATTTCAATACAACCTACTTTCAGGTAGTTGTAGAGTGCAAGAAGATTTCCCTTTAGCTTTCTTTTCTCCAGACTAAAACAATCCCAGTTCCCTCAGTAGCAGCACTGCAGTGCTCCATGCTGTAATATAATTCCACCATGAAAGTTTGGATGGGGGGAAGGGGCCATCTGCCAGCCACAAAAGAGCTGTGTGCATAGGACCTGTAAAGAGGGTTGGAGCAGCTGGTGAGCACACACAGAGTGAGGGCAGATAGTGAAATAGGAAGGGAAAGATTGCTTTGCCTTACCCCTGAATATTGTGGTGCATCCTTTATGCCTGAGGGTTAAATACGCAGGCGTGGTTGCAGTCCTCTACCACCTGAGCAGTGGGACCAGTCTTGTTTAATATTTTTATCAGTGATCTGGATGAGGGCATTGAGTGCAACCTCAGTAAATCTGCAGATCATACTATATTGGGTGAGTGAGTTGATCTGTTCAAAGGTAGGAAGGCTCTAAAGAGGAACCTGGACATGTTAGATTGATAGGCTGAGGTCTTTTGTATGAGATTCAACAATGCCAAGTGCTGAGTCATGCACTTGAGTCATGAAAGCCTCAGGAACGTTCCAGGCTTTGGGCAGAGTTGCTGGAAACCTGTCCAACAGAAAAAGACCTGGGGATGTTGATCAGGAGCCAGCAATGTGCCCAGGAGCCTGAGAAGCCCAACAACATCCTGGCCTGTACCAGCAATAGTGTGGCCGGAAGGAGTAGGGAAGTGATTATGGCCCTGTACTCAGCACCGGTGAGGTCACACCTCAATACTGCATTCAGTTTCAGGCTCCTCACCACAAGAAGTAGCATGTCCAGAGAAGGGCAGCAAAGCTGGTGAAATGTCTGGAAAAGAGGTCTTCTGAGGAGTGGTTGATGGAACCAGGATTGTTTAGTCTGGAGAAAGTAAATCTTCTTGCTCTCCACCAAGGTCTGAGAAGAGGTTGTAGTGAGGTGGGGATCTGTCCCTTTGATCTAGTAACTAGCAATAGAATGAGAAGAATTTGCCTCAAGTTGTGTCAAGGGAAGTTTAGACTGGATAGCAGAAAAAACGTCTTTCCTGAAAGAAAAGCATTGGAACAGGCTTCCCAGGGAAGTGGTGGAGTTACCATCCCTGAAGATGTTTAAAAAAACATGTAGATATGGCACTTCTGGATATGGTTTAGTGGTTGTGGTGATATTCAATAGAAAAATGGAAGCAAAAAGTGAAGAAATTGGAGGAAATTTCCTGGAATACCTCAGGAGAGATTGCATTTAGCTTGGCTGACTTGCCCCCTGCTGAGGAAAACATATTCTTCACTCAGAATAATACTACTAATTATTATTATTATGATTGCTTATATAATAGCATTACCTTTCAGTCTCCACCAAAATCCAAAACTTACCATGCCACACATTTTAGGTACAGTGAAAATCCTTTTCCCATCTCCATGAGGCAAGATAGGATAGAAGAAAACTTACCATGACTCATGATGAAAGAGATGGAAATTTCTCCCTCTGGTATCTCCCAGTGCAATTATCTGTCTTCTTGGATCTTCTGTCTCTTTGGCCAGAGAAACTCTAAGCTGCATTGAATTATTTTTCACCTCTTTATTCACTGAGGCATCAAACTGAAGGAAATGTCCAAGGCTACAGCAAGCTTTCAGTTTATCTCACCATGAATTCCACTCTTCCATTACCCTGCACTGTGAAGTTGACAGTGATGGGTTTAGTTTTGACCTAATGTGAAGAGGATATAAGGTGGTACTAGAAGAGGAGTTCAAATTACCAGTTTAGGCTCTGTTATTTCTTTTTAATACAGGACCACTGGTGTGAGTCCAGAGGAGGACCACAAAGATTATAAGAGCACCTCCCCTACGGGGACAGGCTGTGACAGTTGAGACTCAGCCTCAGCCTTCAGAGTTCAGCCTGCAGAACAGAAGGCTCCAGGGAGACCTTATAGCAGCCTTCCAGTACCTGAAGGGGGTACGAGAAAGCCATGGAGGGACTTTTATACAGGGATTTGTCATGACAGGACAAGAGGTAATGGATTTAAGCTTGAAGAGGGCAGATTTAAACGAGATATTAGGAAGAAATTCTTTGCAGTAAGGGTTGTGAGACACTGGAACAGTTGCCCAGGGAAGTTATGGATGCCCCCTCCCTGGAGCTGTTCAAGGTCAGGCTGGATGAGGCCTTGCATAATCTGGTCTAGCAGAGGGTGTCCCTGCCTGTGGCAAGGAGATTTGAACCAGACAATCTTTCAGGTCACTTCCAATCCAAAACATTCTATGAATATGAATATATGAATCTATGTCCTCTACTCTGGGACACGGGAACTGGTTATTGATATCCCCCTGCTCCAAATCTTGAACAGGAAAACCTTTTTTAAGACTGCCTGACTTCTCACTGAAACAGATAAATGCTGCACATGAACTATGTAAGTTCTGAATAATAGCTGGAAACTGTTATAGCTCTAACTTGCAGGGCAGATACGTTAGAAATTTTCCTCTCAACTTTGAAACATCTGGGCTTTCACCTGCACAGCTGAGTCTTGGGATGCTATGGGTTTAGTGGAAAAGTCTATGGGAGCTTCCAATATTATCTGAAGCTGTTTTCTTACCAGCAGTATATGATGTACATTGCACATGACAGACAGCAAGGTCTGAAGACATAGAGCTATAAGAACCATTAACAGTCCATACACTGAAAAGAATGTAGACTCTGAAGAAGCTAAAAAAGATTTCCCACTGTTTCATTTTCTTTGTTCCCTGGGGAGGTCCTTTCCATTTTTAATTTGTGTTGCGCTTTGATGCTAGCTGGGCAGTGCCACAAGGCATCCAGGAAAGTAATCTTTCTAACAAAATATTCTTCTGGATACAGAAAGTGCCAGAAGTTTAAAGAAAAAAAAAATAAAAGGAGAAAAGAAGAGCATAATCTCAAAATCAACTTGCAACTGATAAAGAACAGAAAGGTCAGGTTCTTCTCAGCATAGCCAGTATTTGCTTTCATATTCACACCTCATTTCTTCGCATCGAGAATAAGAAGTGAAAAACTAGTCTCACAGATCAACAAGCATCACCTGCCATGAAAGAAGTTTCTGGGATAGGAGTCCAAATCTCTGAGCCAAGACAGTTGGGATACCAACTGCATCTGTCGCTGACTTGTAAATCACCTTCTCTAGCAATGTCACGAGTTTTCAAGCTCTGAGACAGATCCAGCAATGCTTAGCAAGCTCATGAAGCAAATACTAGTGGCAGGAAGCAGAACTAAGAGCTTCAGATGGCTTCAGCATCCAGCTCCATCAAGCAATGCACAGCTAAAATATCAGTAGTCTTTTATAACCTTCTGGAAAGGTGTGGTTAAACAGCTCTGGTCAGCAAAAGAGATAGAAAGAGCAGCAAACTGGTTAGAGCATAAGTTCCTGCAGGTCTCAAGGCAGTGACTCTGTGAGTTATCTTCTTAATTTTGCCCAAGGCTTCCAGTTTCAAATGGAAACTATGAAGAGTAACTTTTTCTGGAAATCAGACACAGAGTGCCTCAAGTTAAAGATGTACTGCCTCCACCCACCCACCACCTCTAAATGAAAATGTCAGCCTTAATTCATGAACAGTTTTTTAAATCCTTTGATGGAAAGGACTTGAAAAGCAGCAGGTATTATCACAAGCATTCAGCACTGGTATCAGACATGTGGCTATTTTATGAGCATGCAGTGCTCTCCCGCATCCTCCCTCCCTGGGAAGTTAGAATCTATCTCTGGGGCAGGCTGATATTTGCACTTTGTTGACACCCAATAAATAATAATCCAAATATTTGCACACATGGAATATTTTGTGACATTATAGAGCTGACAGACCCTGATTATCCAGGAGCTGCTTTGTGCACAGAGCTCCCATTGGTTTCAAAGTAAGTGCAGAGTTCAGAAGAACTGCAGCGTAAGACCCATGACATTTATGTTTATGAAATAGGAGAGACCTTATCATTCACTGGTTCTGTAGTCACAAAGCCAGAATAGCTGATGAGGGGCCTTTGCTGGTATCTTCAGTATAATCACAGTGTACACAACTGAAGTGTCTTGGCAAGCCTTAAGGGAGCTAGGGAAAACAAAGGAGATTAGCAAAGGGTGCTGCAGGGCAGGAGGAGGGCACTGGCAGAGATGGTCAGTAGAGGCCCAGGCTGGAGGAGCTATGGGGGATGGAGTAGCCAAGAGAACACTGGCAGTGATGTCATGGGGAAGCCCTACTTGGTTGGGAGATGTTAGGAGGCTACAAGGTGGGAGAAGGCACTGGAAGAGCTCTTGTGGGGCTTTGGATGCAAGCAGCAAGACTGCCTTGTGGGGGGCATTGACACAGCCAGTGTAGAAGCTAGCAGAGCTCGTATGCCATCTGCTGCTACGCTATTAACTGCTATTAGTCACTGAGCATCACAAGCATGAAATTTCCTTAGCTGTTGAAAAGGAAGGAGAAAAGCCTAGAATGTGGTTTAACTTTGATTAAGCACCAACAAATTTGGGACAATTTAAACAAGAGGGATTTCAAACATCTCATTGAAGCGTGCTGCAAAATTCCTTCCTTGCCTGGGGGAAGTATACACATAGAGTACACCCCATTATACTTCTCCTTCCACAGCACTTTTGTCAGCAAGATAAGGGGAAAGTATTTGCATGCGGTTAGGAAAGGAGCTATGGATTTGCTAAACGGATTTGTATCCTGTTTGGTTCGAGTGATATGGTTCAGCACATTCCAAAAAAGATGGAAGTAGACAGTAGTACAAATAGAAACAGCTTTCTCAATTATGCTGGTTAAGATAGATGTTGGCAGACTTATTAATCCTCATGCTTCAGGGCTTTTGCCGATCAGGAAGAAACATCCTACACCTTGTCATGGGGTAATGCCACACAATGAGAATTGATGTCTCCTTCTCACCCACTAGCTTTGGCTATTTGCTGGGGTAGGACATGAGGCCTCTTGCGACCACACATGGGATGGTTCAGCTCCCAGAACTGCTCTGCTGATATAAAGGCCACCTTCTGGAAAGACAAACGCAAAATGGAACTGTTGATTTTCTGTGAGCGCTCACCCTGCAAACCAGACTTATGCTCCTCCAGCTGAGTGAGGAGGGAGATGGAAGATGGGATCAAAAGCAACCTAATGTGACTGTCACCCAGCCACAACACAGTGACATGGTTCTATTTAAACAGCAGGCTAGAGAACTAATGCATTTGCAGATAAAGACTGAAGGCACTGCTTCGAGAAAATTATAATCTCCTTCCTCAGACAGAGAGAGAAGTGAAATGCATCTGCCAGATTATTAGCTGTGAACGATTTGCTCAATCTTACTGAGCACACAGCATATATAGCAAGATTTGGCTGCAACACAGGACCAGTCAGCGTCCAACAGTCCTATGCAAGCAGCAGGCCAGAATTTGGTGACAGCCACACCAGCCATCATGAGTGCCAGGTACTTAAAAAAAACTCCTCCATGCACATGGGAGTCTTAGGATAAGGTTGGACCATACAGTAAATGTGATCCCGGGTCTATTAGAACTAGATCAAAGGCTCTGCATCCATGTCAAAGGAATTGATGAGTTGGTCTAAATCCAGTCTGTTGGAAGAAATTTGTCCAAAGCATTTTGATGAGATAAGTTTGTGCTCAACTATCTCTTCAGGCCTGTCCTCCTTGTCTCTCCATTTGGGATCGGGGTCCCTTTGCCTGGCAGCAAGGCACCCACCATTATTGGCACAGGATGAGGCAAGTGGGAATTTAGGCTTTCCCAACGAATCAAATCCTATCTGAGCCAGTAAAGGAAGCTGTTCTCTCTTCATGACCATACATTATAGCCATTGTTAGTCAGTCATTGTAAAGTACTCTTGGAGCAGTGGCAGATGTCCTATTACACTGAGAGAAGTAAGACACCTGGGTTCGTTACCACCTAATTAGGTTCTCCATGTGATTAACTACTTGTGCTGCAGACAAAGAAGCAAACTACCCAAATGAATGCCAACAGAAGACAAGCTGGCGTGGCAGCAGCAGGCACCTGACAGGCACACGCAGATCTGTAACTCATCTGGCTTCCTGATGGAGAGTGAAGGATTTTTAGTAAAAGTTGTAAAACTATAATCAGAAACTCCGATAGCATATGTCTCGTCTGAGTCACAGCTAGGTGCTTTGTGACTTCCACAAACACTTGTCATCTCGCACACAGGATCCATCTTGATATCTACTTCTGGCCTATCTGACCTACCTAAACCTTTATGCCTCCTTGGCTTCTTCTATACACCTCAGCATCTCTGCTTCAGAGGCACCTTCACCTTGCCAGGAGACATTTCACTGTATCTTTCTCTACACCTCTCCTCTAAGCCTGTGCTGTCCCTCTGCAAAAGACTATTTTTTGTACCTTTGTCCACTAAGAAAAGCTTCTGTTGCAGAAGCCCATTTGACTAGTCCTGAGATTTGGCTGTTTTGCTCTTCTTCCCATTGCATTAAACTCAGCAAGGTAACAAAGGAAGTCTGTAAAAGCATCTCTTTATTGAGAGACTCCTAGCCTGCTAAAGCTGAAGCTGCAGTATTCCTGCACAATCCTGAAGGCAGCAGGCTGGATTTCCTCTTGAGTGCCTGATCCAGCCCAAATACAGATCCACATTCAAGCTGTCTGAAGCCTCCAATCAATCAGTGAATTGCACTGAATGCCCTTAGGAAAAAAAAAAAAAAAAAGGATCTTTGATGAGGCTTTGCTGCTAGCAACCAATCCAAATCCATTAGCTTTCACATCTGGAGTTCCAATGAACAATAAAAATGAGCTTGATGGCCTCAATCTTGTCCTCATTTTTCAGCATCACAATAACCTGGCTCCACTAAACACAATTCAGCATGATTGCCTGACTCTGCTCAGACTTTGGGGATACCCAGAACCACTATAGCTGCCAGAGAAGAAGGTCAGGACAGAGAGTGCTTTGGCAAATCTCTCCTTGTTTGTGCACCTATGCATATTAGAGAAAGATAAGAAAAACTGGAAATGGAGAGGATGCTCCAGGGTAGGATCAGGGGTATTGGCAGAGCTTTATGATAGAAATCCACTTGGTATTTTCTCAGTTGTACATGAGCATCTGTGCAGGACTATCTCTTTTACAATGAAACCAGCTCTTATCCAATTTCAGCCATATTTTGAAGAGTAATTGTTACTTCCTCCCCTGTGAACACTGATGTTATTCACTCATAAGCTCACCCAAGCCTGTATCTCAGCCCCTTCACAATGGAGAGCCTTAACTTGGTGTGAGGAAGGAGGCCTCACTCTGCCTCTGGCAGGAAGGAGTCAGCTGATTCCAGGTGATCTGAAATGTGAGGAGGTGGCAACACAGTAGATGAAGGCTGGGATAATTGTGTGATTTGTGCTCGTGATGAAAGCTGTTCCAACACCTGCTGGACCACACATGCTTGGACTAGTCCCAGTGCTGCAAAGAGACCCAGCATGGCCCTACAGCTGTCAAGCCACTTGCCTGGCATGTGGGCAGAGCCTGTGGTCTAGAGTACCAGCTTTTAGATGCTTCTCTTGGTTTCTCCAGGAGCTTCCTATATTGCAGTTATCCTAGTTAACCTTTTTTTTTTTTAGTTGCATTTCTGAGATGATATTGGTGACAAAGTGAGGTGGAGAACTTGATGGCAGCCATTATATGAGGCAACTCATGTCCTTCCAGTGCTGTGTGAGCAACCAGCCCTGACTTAAGATCATAGAATCATTAAGGCTGAAAAAGACATCTAAGATCATCAAGGCCAACTGTCAACCCAACACTGCCATGGCCATTAAACCACAACCCAAAGTGTCATCTCTACCTGTTTTTGGAACACTTTCAGGGATGGTGACTCCACCACCTCCCTGGGCAGCCTGTTCCAATGTCTGACCACACTTTCTGTAAATAATTTTTTCCTAATATTCAAAGATTTATCTGGTTTAGATCAACCTTATTTCCAATTACCTTGCCTTACACTCGAACCCTCCTAGAGCCCTCTCCTATGAAGGACAGCTGGTAGAGGCAGAGGCTTTTTTCTCTTTCCTTCTTTTATTTCATACTGCAGCCCTGGTCCAGGCTCTCTAACCCCACCACTCTTCCCTTGCTTTTTACAAAGAAGCAGCCCCGTGCTGAGACCTCTGCTTGAAACCATCAACAGCATCTGCTAATGGGCAGCCTAATAGTCATTTAATGGCCCTGGTAAAGCTAATAGATTTATAGAGAAAATATGAGCAGCAATAGCCAAAAAGGAGTGCTCAAAAGCAGGCAAAACTGGCAAAGCATTTCCCACTTGGCCTCAAGTATCTAAAGCTGTGCCTGCAGCTAGGCAGGAGCTTTGCAAGCTTTCCAAAGCTGCTACATGTTCCTGGGAAAGAGATTTCATCCAAGAATGACACAGTCTGCCTGGTCTTCAAGGTCATATGAAGGATTCCCAGGTGGCTTGTAAACAGTTCTGCCAGATGCTGCTACCTCTGGAGTGGTGCAGACCTGACAGGAACGAGGTCAACCTCCTCCAGGCTGAGAAGCAGGTCACTGCTGGAGTAACCACTTTTAATATACTCAACAGTGCAAAGAAATGTCTGTTGAGGCCTCATTCCACAGACTCCTCTTTCCCAAACTCAGCAGAGTCTACCTACTGGATTTATCTGATCCTGCCAGAATTTATACTAAGCCTTTTAATACTTATTTTTCTCATGTGTAGCCAAAGTTTTATGAGACCCACTAACTCCTGCTCAGGAAACAGACTATATATTTTGAAGGATATTGTGTCTAGCTGGACATAGCATATAAATTCCCTTTGCCACCCTGGTGCCCACTTTTACTTATACAGCCACTGTGGAGTTAAGACCAGTCCATATCTCTCCAGAGCTCCTCTAAAGACCCTTATCACTCTGCACATATGCTGCCTGTGCAGGATGCCCATGCTTGGAAATAAAAGCTGAACTGAAATGAGTCAGGTTGTTGCCAGATGATCTTGCTGTTTTGGTGACAGTGTTAGTGGCACTGACAGAATAAGGATATGTATGATCTTGACAGACATGTCTCGAAGATATCTGGGGTCAGTAAAAGAGTCAGACGGTTCAGGTTGAGGACAGCCTGCCCTGGTGCTAGGAGATGGGAAGTCTTGGCACTGCAGCCTGCCTGGGCTATTCTTCAAGTGGTGCGTGTAGCAGTGGCAAAAGATATTCTCACACCACACCAGCACATAGAATCATAGAATCATAGAATGATAAGATTGGAAGGGACCTGAAAGATCATCCAGTTCCAACCTCCTGCCATAGGCAGGGACACCTCCCACTAGTACAGGTCACTCAAGGCCTCATCCAACCTGGCCTTGAACACCTCCAGGGAGGGAACATCCACAACCTCCCTGGGTAACCTGTTCCAGTGTCTCACCACCCTCACTGTAAAGAACTTCCTCCTAGCATCGATTAGAAACATGCATCGGAATTTACCAGAGTGCCAGGCACTCTTTCGGTCCAGCATCATGGTATTATTCTTATGTATAAGCTTGACTCTACACCTGCTTCCCTGTCCCATTCCATCCCAGGGTCAGCCCTGTTCCAAAACAGGGCATGTGAAAGGCAGGCTGTGTTTCCTCTCACATTTCCCTGTCCAGTGGCTCTCCATCCTCTCTCCAATTAAGTCCAGTAGCACTGCAGAGCTATCTGTCCAGGATTAGTGTGGCCTCATGCACTCTGATCCTGGAACAAGTACAAATAAAGGTATGAAATAAGGATACCATCCCTCACAGTTTAAAGCTTTTTTTCACTCCTTTTCATCACAATGTGAAATTTTTGAAAGACAGGTCCAGGCCCTCAGCAACATCAAATTGATTTCCACATGGGGACTTATTGACAGGAGAGAAAAAAACAGCTTTCTCCTTTTGCTGCATCTTAAAAGCTCACAAGTCCTTATCCAAGAGGTGCAGAAACACAGCAATAGTGTGACAGATGTGACAGTTTGGCCCACTACTAACAAGCAAGCACACTGAAGGTGATTGCATTTCCCTTTGTATCTAAATTCAGTGAACTGCCCTCTGGTTAAAGCAACATTTCAATGCTTTAAGGGATGAAAAGTATGCATTTAGGGCCTGTAAAACTGGGGGGTTGGGGTTTGCTATTGACTTGAGTGGGCTCCTTGCACCTGATTTCATCTTAGTGTTCTCGCAGGTGTGATTTTGAGTTGCCATCATTAATATGAAATGCATCGACCAAAGCAGATCCTACAGAGAGGAGCACAGAGCCCGTGACTGACCAAGAGACTACTCGGACATCAATGCTTGAGGGATACATCCCCTGTATATCTGTAGTGCCCAGCCCCAAACAGCCTCTGCTGCACCTGGCTCAGGTGGCATCAAGGCGCAGAAGACAAGCAGCTGGAAGACAGGAAGCTGGCCTTCAGCAGCAAGGGGGAACGCAACACCAAGGGTGCACTTCTCCTGTGGAGAACCAAAGGCTGCCTTTGCCTTGGCAACCACAAAGAAGACAGGATTCATAACTGTAGGAGCTCCCTGCAGCCAGGAGTTTGAATAATTCACTTCCCAGCAAGAGATATCAATCCTTTCAACACAGCCCCTTCTACCACCTTGTAAGATGTATGAAGGGAAGGCGGGAGGCATTTTTATTATTTTTATTTAGTTTGTGGATGTTTAGTGTTCCTCGCTATGGGCTATATTCAGTCCTCGTGTGCATGATATTCTCAAGACCTTTATCAGTTAACTATCCTTGCTTTAATTTCCCCCCTGTTCTCACCCCTACTTTTACCTCTTTATAAATTACAACGTTCAGGCCTTTGCTGGCGGTAGAGAGCACTACATTGTTCTGGAATAAAATGGACTTTATTCCATTATAATGACTCCACTTCCAAAGGGGAGTAGTTATACCGGAATAAAAGTATTTTTTATGCTCCAGTCTGAAGCATAATTCAATCATAAATTACATCAGGAAAAAATAAAGCATAATAATAAAATGGCAGTTTGTGCATTGATTAAAGTGAAAACACTCTTCATTCTGGAATATTCCACGTATAAAGTGAAGTTAGTGTGCAATAAGCAGGGGTGTGAGTTTTTTACAGCACACTAACTATCCTTCTTCCATTCCCTGATGGATACCCTGCCAGAAAACACAACTGCCTTTAGGTGAGGCAAGTTTGAAAGGGGAATAAACTATTGTGCATTAATGTGCACTAGGACTATTCATAAGGGAGCATGAGGAAGTCACCAGAGAGCTGAAAATCCGCCACTAACTGCTCCCCAATTGACACCCTCAGGGAAGTTCAGGCAGGCCCCAAGGCTGGGACAGCTCTAGTGGAACATAATTCTTCATGTTTTCCCAAAGCAGGAGGTTTTTCTAGGCCCATTGATCCTCACAATCAGGGTTTTGAAACAAGTTGTGGGGTCTTGAGGAGTGAGGAATTTGAAGATGTTTTGTTCTTGGGAATAGGGATACGTTGCCAGGAGATGTGCACTGCCACTACCATCCCTCTTAACCCTGCATCAGGATGCAGAATATGTTTCAGATCCCCCAGAACAGCTGACCAGCCAACTCAATGAAGATAGAGCTTTGTATCTGTGCTGATACCCCAGAAGGATCGAGCAGCCAACATCACACATATACAGCCAGGGGCTATACTTAGGGCAGTTTCTGTTCACTTCTCTTGTCAGACATTAACACAACATTTGTTCCCAGCGCCAGTTTGTATCAGCCAAGAGCTCTTGATCAGACTTCAATGTACCCCATAAAGCAATCGTTTGCACGGAGCAAGGGAAGTGATCTCCTGGCTAGGAGACTTCCCAGGGAGTCTGTCGTTCTCTTTGATTCCATTTTACATTTTCCTTTGTATGAATTTATAGACTATGGAGTTAAAGAGTATTCACATTTGCTAGTTTTACCTAAAGAACAGAAATATGCTATAAATGCTCCTCAGATGATTTCTACTAAGATCTGCTAGACAATTATATCAGTTATACTCAGTGGGGAATCATGTGCCAATCCCAGCTCTGCTAGGGAGGCACTGCCTGCTGCCCTCACAGCTGGAGAAAGAATGGGTCTGAGTACAGGAAAAAATCAGGATCCTTCCAAGAATGGTACTGTTCAGCGCTTGACAACATTTGAGTAAAATTTACTTGTGGTTCAAAAATGGAATGGTCTTTCATTTGGGAAACCTGAACATTCAAGACTTCTGTAATTGAAGACCTGGGTTTCTCACTAGAGCCATGCCATGGCCTCAATCCTGCATCCCTCCATCTCTCACAGGTCAGGACTTCCCACATCAGTTCTGCATTTTTTGCTCAGAATACTAAATCACTTCCGTACTAAGAACTGGCCTCAGCTGTGTCTCCACTGGTTAAAAAAATATATATATATATCCTCAAAATCTAATTACTTAACACATTTTCACTAATGTGATGTTCAAGTATCACTCAATGCCTCATACAGAAAAATGATATTCCAACACTTTAGCTACTCGCAGCTAATATTAAGGTGCCTTGACAAAACAGCATATTCAGAAACATCACTGCACTTAATGTATGCTAAAGGGAACATTGCACCAGACTTAGAAAGTTAGATAGTGGTTGGACTCAAGGACCTTAAAGGTCTTTTCCCATCAAAGTGATTCTGTGATTCTATGACTGCCTTCAAGATTGTGTTAGAACGGAAATCCAACTTCCATGGATTTCAGGAGGAGGCAGACACACAGAAGACTGTGAGAAATCTCAGTTTCAAGGCATGGGCAAATAGAATCTTATGAATTTCTGTGTTATTGCCCTCTATGTTGAAAAGCAATTTAAGCTTTGCTAACTACTTCTGCATTGAACGGGGTCAGGAGAGCTCACACATTTTCCTGCCAAAGCTCAGCTGTCAGGATGGTGACATTTAATGAAGGGTGGAGGGGACAGGGTGGTTAGCACATTCAGCTTCCAAAACGGGTTCTCAAAAGCTTATGATCTTAAAGGTCTTTTCCAACCTTAATGATTTTATGATCTTTCTCATTCCCAGCACGTGATTTGTGGCACAGAGCACAAAAGAAAAAGTAACCCATGGAAACAGGACAGAGCTCCACAGGCAGATCAGCCTAAGGCCATAAATAGGTTTCTCTAGTTCTCAGACCCAAAGTTGAATCCCACGCTACACACTGACTTGCTTACCACACTACTCAAGCCCCTCGTCAAAAGGTTAGGGTGAAGCATTAAGTGAACATGGAATTTGAGGTGTGGGCTACATCAGCAATTACAGTCTGGATCATAATTCAATTATAAATTAAATTGGAGTTCAAAAACCAAAACAAACCCAAACACCATAATAAAAGGGCGATTTGTGTGTTGATTGAAGTGAAAACATGCAGTCATTAGCCTGTTTAAATCTTGTTAGCTGTGAGAAGAGCTGCCTGTTGCAAAGAACCTGGTGAGTGCCTGGAGGGATCTGACACTTCTCTAGGTGTTTAAAGCAGAGATACGCAATCACGACAGCTTCTGCCCTCCAGGTCATCAGCACTGGAGGTCAGAAAGGAAAGTGGTATTTACTACTAATAATAATCATTCCTACTGTACATTTTGCTATCTCTGGTAGACATCTGTTTTCATAGAATCATGGAATTGTTACAGTTGGAAAAGACCTCTAAGATCATCAGGGCCAGCTGTCAACCTAATACCACCATGTCCATTAAATCATGTCCCAGAGTGCCAAGTGTATACGATTTTTTAATACCTCTGGGGGAGGTGGCTCCCCCATCTCCCAAGGCCACCTGTTCAAAGGCATGGCCTCACCAATGCTGAGTACAGGGGCACGAGCATTTCCCTACTCCTGATGGCCATGCTGTGGTACAGGCCAGGATATAAGTTGCCTTCTAGGCCAATTGTTTCACATTCAGCCAGCTGTGGATCAACACCCACAGGTCTTTCTCTGCTGAGTAGCTTTCCAGCGACTCTTCCTCAAGGCCATAGCACAGCATGGGGTTGTTGTAACCCAAGTGCAAGAGCTGGCACTTGGCCTTGCTGAACCTCATACAACTGACCTCAGTTCATTGACCAAGCCTGTTTGGATCCCTATGCAGAACCTTCTTATTTTTGAGGAGATCAACACTCCCATCCAATTTGGTGTCTTCTTCTCATGGGACAAGAGCTAGCAAAAGATCACAATTTTTAGGCAGAAGGGATGAAACTGAGACAAAGGCAGAGGATGGGAGATGTTTGTTCTGTAGACCATAGAGTAAACTTACTGTGACTTTTGGGGCTACAGACAGAAAGGCAGTCAGCATGTGGGGAAGACCATGAGGTTTTTACCCATCCCTGAGGGATCAAAACAAGGCAATAAGGATCCCGAACGAAAGGCATATCTGACTGGCAGTATTTCTGCAGTCCAGAGAAGTGCTTAGAACATTGAATCTAGGACATCCCTCTCCTTGGCATTTCTCTTCAAGGTGTACAGGGAACAGTAGTGGGTTAGAAACTTTCCCCACACACACTTTTTCAATTTACAATTATATACAAATTAGATATAATACAGAAATCCAAACTCCCTCCCAGACAAAGAAAAACTGCCCAGAAGTGGCTCAAAGCTACCCACTTTTCCCCTCTGTTTTCCCAGACAGACAAACAAAAAACAACCAGCGAAATTTACCATGTTATTTGTTAGTAGAGAGATATCAGAGCAAAGTGAAGGAGAAGCAAAATGAAGTGTCCCTGGATGAGGTGGGACAAATTGTTTACATTTTGGCTTTTTATCCCTCTCAGCAAACCAACAAATGATAGAGACTTCCATCGTTATTTTCTTTTTTACAACCAGTGATCTAATTTCTTTCATTATAATGAGAGAAACCAGCACAGGAACCTTGAGGGATGCAGAAAGCCATATGCTCTTGACCCACGCCTCACAACCCTGGCAACGCTTTTTCCCCTCTGATCTGTGTTGTGGACAGGGCAGAGAGTTCAAAAACAAGCCTTATGAATCCTAGACCTCCCTCATACTCACTATTAAAACATCAACACATTTCCCTCCCACACAGTGCTGTACATCTTTCCTCACAGGAAGGCTTCCTCACCCCACTGGGTTCAGGAGCTTATCCCTTCTTTGAACATTTTGAATAACCTTCCCAGGTAACCTTGATGGGACACACAAAGGCTCCTTGCAGGCCTTTCTTTCTCATGTATTTCATACCTCTCCAGAGCCAAGCACAATGTGTTCCCATATTATAAGAGAATAATTGCTTTTCCTCAGCTCACACCCATACTATTTTTTTCTCTTCTGCTTTACAAACTGCTCTTGCAGAGAAATATGTCCCTGCACGAGAGCATTAGATCGAATTTTTAGATCAAATTATCCTTCTGTTCTGTAATAGTCTCTGTAATTACTCCCTGTAACTTTGCTTTTGCTGGTGATCTCAACCATCAGGCAATTTTCACACATCTCACCAATAGAATTCAAGTACAAGCAAATATTAGAGTGAGTGTGAATTTATTTTTATTTATAAATTACTTAACATAGAAAAAAAAAAAGAGAGAGAGAGAGAGAAGCTCTCAGCACTTAGCAAATTACTGACTTGAAATAGATGTTGCAATATTTCCTGTGCTATACAAATATGGCTGTGTTCCTGTGCAGACTGCTCTTGGTGAACCTGTGTTAGCAGTAGGCCTGGAGCAGATGATCTCCAGAAGTCCCTTCCACCCCCTACCATTCTGTGATTCTGTAATTCACAGTGTTAGGATGCATTCAGAAGTCTTCAGTTTTCAATGCAGACTCCTCAGCCCCTCATAAGCTTAGGCACAGAATCAAGATACCTACCAGAGAAAAGCAAGCTCAGTATTTCACAGAATCACAGAATGGCAGGGGTTGGAAGAGACCGCCAGAGACTATCTAGTCCAACCCCACTACTCTCACAGGTTCACCCAGATTTGGTTTTACAGGAACACTTCCAGGTGAGTTTTGAAAGCCTCTGGAGAAGAAGGATCCACAACCTCTCTGGGCAGTCTGGTCCAGTGCTCTGGTACCCTCGAAGTAAAGAAGCTTTTTGTTACGTTCTAATGTATCCTCCTGCACTATAGTTTGTACCTTGCTGCCCCTTGTCCTGTTACTGGGCACCACTGAAAAATGCCCAGCCTTTAGATAATTTTATGTATTTATAAGATCCCTTATCAGTCTCCTAATATCTTGTTGTTGGACTCTTTCCAGTAGCTCCCTGTCTCTCTTGAAGAGGGCAGCCCAGAATAGAACACAATACTCCACATGCATCCTCACCAGGGCAGAGTAGAGGGGGAAAGGAATCTCCCTTGATCTCAGACTACTCTTGGCCTTCTTGACCATGAGGGCACATTACTGGCTTGTGGTGAACTCAATGGCCACGAGCACACCCAGGTCCTTCTCTGCAGAGCTGCTTTCCAGCAGGTCAACTCCTCACCTGTACTGATGAATGGAGTAATTCCTCCCCAGGTGCAGGATTCTAAGTTTGGCCTTGTTGAAATTCATGCTGTTTACCTCTGTCCAACTGTCTGGCCTGTTTCACCTCTTTATTCAGTCAGTCTGAACTGAACTTCTTTTAGGCTCTTCATAACTCCATCTGGGAGCTACTCAGTTACATCTGCTGATCTAGTCTGGAAATCATATTCCCCTAAATTCATGCAAAACTTCACCCAGAGATCTGGCCAAGTGGGAGTTAAGCTTTAACTACCTCAAGTTCACTTGAAAGTGTAGCAGAAGGAGAAAAAAGAAAAAAAAAA
>WBNM01036901.1:2153-15992 GCA_013399055.1 Ramphastos sulfuratus | reverse complement strand
GAAAAAAAAAAGGGAGGAAAAAAAAGGAAAAAAAAAAAAGACACATTCAATAAAAACTCTGTTTCTGACTCCAGCTCAAAGTGTTTAGTTCCATAACTGAATCCAAAACCAAGCTTTGGGGTTTAGATCCATCTGCCACAAGTCCTTCACTCACAGGTGGAAGTCTGTATCTCAATGCTAATGAGGACATGTTTCATGAGATTGTGTCATAGTTTGAGGCCATGAGCAAACCAAGGACTGGATGACAGGAGTGACTCTTACTCCTTTTAGAGTAAGAATGAAAATACTGCACACTGATTGGAAGTTTAAAGAGAGATTCTATTTACTAGTGCATATATGCAAAAGGCAATCAGGTAGAATGAATACATCCACCAGCTAAGCCAAGTCAATTGGACTAAAACTATCTAGAATCTTCCACCCATTCTACATTTGGCAGGCTGAGACTAGGCCAAAACTACTCCCCGCTGCTCCGTCTTAGATCTACAAGGCCTCAGTAGACTGCATGATGCAGCTCAAAATTCCCTGCCAGCTACCAGCCATCTCCCACACACAAACCAAGAGACAAGAAGGAACACAAGCTCTGCCCAGAGAAAAGAAGTGAAGGGATGAGAGATGGTGGGGAGGGGTGGTGGAGGCGGGGTGGGGAGGAAGAGAAAGATGTCACCCAGGCACTGGTTTAATGAGCTCTGATACCAGAAAATTGAATGGAATAACAGTATTACAACATCCTGGGACAGGTCTTGGTCTCTGTTCAGGTTTGTTCATACAGAATCTGGACATTGGGATGTCATGGTAGGCCTAAATAAGCCAAAATAGGCTTAGAGGTGTCCTGGCTTGCCCAGACAAGTTTTTTTGCTCTCTTTCCTTCTGCTATGCGGGGAANATTACACCGTGCTGAGACTGCACATTGCAAGACATTTGCCTGCACATGAAAGTCTCCTGCCAAGATGGGAAATCCTGGACACACAGATCATGCAAAGAAATTGGGATAAAGTCAGAGACAGTCTGCCTCTTTTCCTCAGTAGCCTATGAAGCCTGGGAAGAATCAGAAGCTTCAGTGGTTGACAAGATAGTAACAGAACTCTCTGAAAGTGTTTGGGTACTGTCTGAAGCTGTAGCTAGCCTCGCAAGTTGGGAGATACTTTGTGAGTAAATACTTAAATCCTCTTGTAATTCACCATCACCTTCTGCCATAAGCAGAAAGGAGCTTCCTGCGTCCATCTAGTGTATAAGCAGTACAATTAACCACAAGCAGTATATTGACTGCAAGGACCTTCTTTTCCAGTGTAATGTTTGCATTTACTAGTTACCTCCTAAAGTGTTCCAGTTTTGCCTGTTCCCTGTGTGTATAGGTATCCAAACCGTGTGTTTCAAACCTTGCAAATAAGTTTCCTGGTGAGACTTATTGTTAATAAACAGTTCTCATAGTTATTAACAATCTTCACCTGGACATCAAAATTAATATCGATTATTAATTTTTCATCATTTATAACATGGGGCAAGTAGGAAAAGCTCAAGACTCATAAAAGCCTGCAATGCACAGTGGTTTGGGGTTTTGGTTTTTCTTTTCTTTTCTTTTCTTTTCTTTTCTTTTCTTTTCTTTTCTTTTCTTTTCTTTTCTTTTCTTTTCTTTTCTTTTCTTTTCATTTTGGCCAGGATTTTTCCAAGCCCAAGGTAAGCAGGAGCATAAGTATCTTAAATGGGCTTCCCTTATTATCAACAATGAGCATCTTTCACTACTTCATCCTTCATTGTCATGCAGTCCTTCATCATGGATTACTACAGCTTGTCTGAGATTTGAACTGAGAAGTCATGGGGAGATTGTAGGAAGCAGGGCTTTTGGTTAAAGGAAGGATCTCACCAGTAAACTTTGCTGATATTTAACATCAAAAGGAGATCATGCCTGGTCACTTCTGGTAAGGCTTCTTCCAGCAACCAAGTTTCAGAACAAATCAGATTGTGAGATCTCCATTCTTGGATATTTTCAAGACTCAATTTGACAAAGCTGTACCTGACCTAATCGAGTGTTGGGCAGTGGTCTCAGGGAAGCTGGTTTATGATATCTCCAGAGCATCCTTCCAATCAGCCTTTCTACAGTTCTGTAGCAAAGACATAGTCAGATATAGATTTGGTTCTCCATATAAATATAAGAAGTATGGCTGAGTCTGCATTGCCCATCAGACTTCCCAGCAGCAAAGTAAATCATAGGCTCATAGATTAAATTGTGTTGGAAGGGACCACTGCAGGTCATTTGGCCCAACGCACTGCAAAGCAAGGCCATCTTAAATCAGGTAACACCACAATACACAGTGAAGAAATCAAATACTATTTCCAAAGGCCCATCAAAGGCAACTAAGAAAGCCACCTTTATTCAGAAGGTTTAATTATGCTATTGAACTGCCTGCCAAATATGATGTTGCTAAAGGAGATTACACATTCCCTTAAAATATTTTAGGATTCCACAAATTAAAAAAAATAAAATCTTGAAAAAGCACTGCCTCAGTTCTACTTCTAAAGGAAATCCCTGTGGTCATCAAATATTAAAAATGGAGCTAGAAGGCACTCAGAAAGATATCTAGTATCTCCCTCTGTCCAGGAGCTGAATCCCCTGTAACTGTGAACAGTTTAGAGAGAAATTGTCCTTCAAGCCCTGTGGAGAAAAGAGATGCCATGGTGCTTCCAAGCAGCCTCTCCAGTGCTTCATCCTCCCTCCTATCATAATGCCTCCTGGTGTTTAAACTCAGTCTCACCTTCTGTGGCACAAAGGAATTGCATCTTTCCCTCTTCTTCATACGTCTTTGGTAGGTTACCATCGCATTCATCCGCATGCCCTGCAAGGCAGGGCCACAGCCTCACAGAAACCTGTACAGCATCTAACACAACTGGGCACAAATCAGAGTTTTTCCCTTTGTATAGTATTTGTAAGATTCAACCTACACCAACGAATACATTGACCCCATGAAGTAGGAAAGTGTCCTTTCAGAGATCAGAAAATGAAGCAGAAAGATAGGCCATGTAGCAGCATGCCAAAGTTCACACACAAAGCCTGTGCCAGGCCTGGGAATCAGGTCTTAATTGAGCATCTTAATGTTCTTGTCTCTCCTTTTGGCACTGCTGAGATATGAAATAATAATAATCACAAAATGTGCCCAGACACTAAGAAGATCATCACCTTAATGCA
The DNA here is from genome assembly GCA_013399055.1 of Ramphastos sulfuratus. Taxonomy (NCBI): domain Eukaryota; kingdom Metazoa; phylum Chordata; class Aves; order Piciformes; family Ramphastidae; genus Ramphastos; species Ramphastos sulfuratus. The sequence continues at coordinate 12,811 of WBNM01036901.1, read as the reverse complement.
GGTAATAGGAGTAGCCAGCATCTGCGTAATGCAGAATCAGGATGGTTTATGATGGGGAGAACAAGATGTAGTTTTGAGTTTAAAAGCAATTAAAATTTCCTACCTAAGTTTTGCTTAATGTACTTCCAAAGCCACATTCATCTGCTTGCAAATGTGTGACCCTAGGAGTTCAGGTTTCAATGCAATAGAAGGGCATATGCTGGCAGAATGACAGCAACTGAATGGCATCTCATCTGGATCCAAAAATGTACAGAAAGGGAAACACTCATTATTCTAGAGGCTCAAAGACAATTTCAATCCATTTTAACTCTAACAGTTCCCCCTGTGGCCTCTTTAAACCTACTGAATTGGAGCAAAGTAGTGTAAGAGGCAGAGTTTCATCTTCAAAGGTGCAGTGAAAATATCCAGGTTGACAAGAGGGCTCAGTTCAGAAGGTTTTGTGGGGTTTCACCGTGGACTTTTAACAATGATCTTCTGCAGCACCTTTTATCCGTGTCTCTCACTGTACTTCAAAGATATTGACTGATGTCTCACCACATTGCTTCTGTGAAAGGTGTATTATTGTCTCCATTTAATTAACAGGGAAACTGAGGCACTGATAAAGGGAGTGATTTGTTTGGAGTCTCACAGAGCACCAGTAGAAGACCCAGGATTATATATGAGCTCTCTTGATGTTTTAGGTTGCCCTACCCATTTTTCTTCCCTGCCCTGTTCCTGCTTGCCTCTTCAGTAACAGTCCCCTCCCTAAGTCCCGAGCTGTCAGGAGCTCTGGGGGATATGAGAGGTGTGCTGAGCTGGGCAGTGATGACAGCAAGACAAGCAGCAACCCTGCCTGCTCTTTCAGAGCAGTTCTGAGCACATATAGATAAATCTCACTGGCCCAGATGAGAAATCATAACTCAAACAGCCCTATCCTTATCCGAGCAGTCATCATTTGCAAAGTTATACAATGAAGTGAGAGGAAAATTCCTCTTCCCTCTCCTGTCACTCTAGTGCTGCACAGTGCAACAGCTGTGCCAGAGAAGTGTATGACTTACACCNAAAAAAAAAAAAAAAACATTTCTGAGGTCCAGACTGGAAGTTTTAGTCATCCTGGAAGCTCTTAGCATTCACTGTGCACCTCTACAGAACTACTTTCTTATCCCACAATCACACATGTGTTACAGCATCACAAAATCATTAAGGTTGGAAAAGTCCTCTGAGACTCTCAAATCCAACTGCCAAGCCAACATCACCATGCCCACTAAACCATGTTCTGAAGTACCATGTCTGCACATTTTTTTAACATTGCCATATAAATATGTCCTATTTATGCACATGCACATGTATATATATATGTATATATATTTAAAATATATTTATATTTATAGTCTTGCCTATATATGTGTGTGCATACATATGNAAAAAAACATTTCTGAGGTCCAGACTGGAAGTTTTAGTCATCCTGGAAGCTCTTAGCATTCACTGTGCACCTCTACAGAACTACTTTCTTATCCCACAATCACACATGTGTTACAGCATCACAAAATCATTAAGGTTGGAAAAGTCCTCTGAGACTCTCAAATCCAACTGCCAAGCCAACATCACCATGCCCACTAAACCATGTTCTGAAGTACCATGTCTGCACATTTTTTTAACATTGCCATATAAATATGTCCTATTTATGCACATGCACATGTATATATATATGTATATATATTTAAAATATATTTATATTTATAGTCTTGCCTATATATGTGTGTGCATACATATGTATATTGCTTCAACCGGTTGTGACTGGCAACAGTGCAACAGATGCAAAAATAAACATTGATGTGACTTTCCAGAGAACAGTCAAGGAGCAGCCCTGAGAACAGACAATTACTGCTACCACCCACACGAGGTCTTCTGCTTAATACCTTGACATACTTATTCAAATCTCAACACTGTAAACTGCAGCAAGATCAACATGGTGAAGTCCATATATTCCCCATGCCTGCTGAGGCAGAAACCAGCAGTCCTCCAGACATGTTACAATATTTTATCTCTTGCTTGGTGCCCCACTTGCACAGAAATGATGGCTGCTATCTCAGGTACAACCAGTTCAGAGTTATTTCTGATTGCACCTGAACACATAGACATGCCTGTGCACGGGCGAAAGCGAGTGGAAGGAACATCCCCTCAATTTACCCTTATCCCATTGTTCTCATAGCATGTGAGGGATATAACTATATTTAGGATGACAAGGGCATGCAGTGGAGCCTGTACTGTGCTTGCAGTGTGGGAACTGAGAAGATGTGAGAGCATGCTTTTGAAGTGTAGAGGCTGGGCAGCTCTAGTGAAAGAGCTCTGGAGAAACTGGATCTAAGCTGAGGGGATGCAGGGGGGCTAGAGTAGGGGCAGTTTGCTTGAAGTGGGCTGCCAAGAAGGTCATTATGGAGATCATAGGATCATAGAATGGTAGGGGTTGGAAAGGACCTATAGTGATCATCTAGTCCAACCCCTTTCCTAAAGAAGGTTCACCTGAAGCAATTTGCACAGGGGCATGTCCAGGCAAGTTTGAAAAGCCTCCAGAGAAACTCCACAACCTCTCTGGGCAGCCTGGTTCAGTGCTCTAGCACACTCAAGGTAGAGAAGTTTCAAGTGAAAGCTAGTTTGTACTTTCTGCCCCTTGTCCTACCACTGGGCACTACTGAGAAGAACCCAATGCCATTCTGACAACCTCCCCTCTTTAGATATTGATAACCATTGATAAGATCCCCTCTCAGTCTGCTCTTTTCCAGGCTAAAGAAATCTGAGTCTCTCAGCCTCTCATTGTATTAGAGATCTTTCAGTGCCCTCATCATCCTCATGGCCCTTTGCTGAGCTCTCTCCAGTAGTTCCCTTCTGCTACAATAATACTGTGATAGTGTCACAGATTTAATAGACATCTAATGTAGAGGTGATTCGGAGGATAAAAACCAGGAATTTACTCTTTCATTTTCATTACTGCGAAGATGAAAGAAGGTGCCTCCAGAAGGGAATTCAGGAAGCAATTGCATAAATGTTTTGTAACTCACTAATAGGAAGCACAAATTAAAAGGTCATGTCTGAAAGATACCTCTGTTCTGCTTCCTTACGCAAAGCCAGACTAAAAGAGACTCTGATCCTATTCCAAGGTGTCCCACACAGGGATGCTTCTGAGGTAAGTCAAGTCCAATTCCCTCACAAAGCTGGATGGGAAATGGTGCCAGTGGACACTGGAGACTGCTAAGATGCTCCAGATGCACCAGCACACTGTTTCTTATCACAGAATCATAGAATGGTAAGGTTGTAAGGACCTCAAGGATAATCTACTTCCAACCCCCNCCCTCTGGATGGCAGACCTGCCCTCTAGCAAGCCGACTGTGCCACACAGCTTGGTGCTATCTGCAAGCTTGCTGAGGGTGCACTGATTCCTCTGTCCATGTCACTGACAAAGATGTTGAACAGCACTGGTCCCAGCACTGACCCCTGAGGGACGCCACTTGTCACTGGTCTCCAGGTAGACATTGTGCCCTTGATCACCACTCTCTGTGTGTGACCGTCCAGCCAATTCCTTATCCAGCGAGTAGTCCACCCATCAAGTCCATGTTTTTGTTTGGTTAGACTCAATTTATTAAACAGGATGCATAATCCCTACACTGATCATAATTAGTGCAGATGCTATGTTTTTGTTTTTTTTAAGTGGCAGGTGCCTGTTCTTTTGGAACAAGAGGACTTCAGTTATATCACTGGTGCTGCAATGAAGGGAGAAGTCACCATGACATAGGGTGTAGAGACAACCAAAAATTATTCCACACCCTCACACAGAACTCTGGAGTTTAATAATGCTAATGGGGTACTTTGAGATCCAGATACAGAACTAAAGGAGGAAAATGATCATTATGTTCTCCCACTGTCATCCGCAGGTTTCAAAATATATTACAGTCCTTCACTAATCGTCACAATGCCCCACTAAGTCAATATTATTACAATCATAAGTGCTGAGAGACTGGCTCTGCCCTCACATGGATTCAGTCATGATACCACACACCAGTCAGAGGACTGTCTCCTGCACTTTGGAGTTATGGGAACATCATGGATTGGAAAATTTATTTCAGCGGTACCCAGTGATAGGACAAGGGAAACAGGCACACTATAGAACACAGGAGGAAAAAAATCTCTCTTTGAGGGTGCTGGAGCACTGGACCAGGCTGTCAAGAGAGATTGCAAAGTCTCCTAAGAAGACTTTCCAGTTCTGCCTGGATGTGTTCCTGTGCAACCTGATTTAGGTGACCCTGTTTTAGCAGAGGGAGTTGGACTAGATGATTCCCAGAAGTCCTTTCCAACCCCTGCCATTCTGTGATTCTAGTACAGAAAATAAGCCAGGTTTGGCCACAAGGAACTGGATTATAGGACTGTAACATTGCTTCAGATACATAGCAAGTCAGGTCCACCACCTGCATTGCTTTCATGATGTTTTGCAGCACAGTTCCTGCCTCAAAGGAGAAATTTGGCAATTCTAGGCGTGCCTCTGGGTTTCTTTCAGATAAGAATTTGAGAGCTGATCCAAGAGCTCACACTTTAAGGCAGAACTAACCTATTTACATCACTGCAAATGACAACAAAATCCAAACAACTTGTTTGTAATCACACAGTAAAACTGCTCAGAGTGAAAGTTGAGAGTCCTCATCTTTAACCAGCAGAAAACCCTTCCCTCTCTGCAGTTTTGGACTCCTGAGAGCACATTAGGCAATACGGTATATAGCTGTAGGCAGGGATGGGGGGCCAAGGATTCAATTTCTGAAAGTTATGAGGGGTCCCTTGTCAAAACACCTCAGAGGATGGCCTCGGTGCTCTTTTCTATAAAATGAGGAAAAGAAAGCCTTGCTTTATATGTCGCTTTGAGATTCCTAGATAAAACACAATTTCGAGCTCTGATTTTTTATTAAAAAATTCATAGCATCATTTTCCCTCTTGCCCCCCATTCCACTAACCAAAATTCAAGGTCTTGTGGGTTATTCCAAGGGAATCTGGAGTTGGAAAAAAGACTTTTGTCATATTTTGTTTATTTGCAAAGAATGCATGGAGTCCTATTTTCTTCCATGAAGGAGAAATCAAATAAGCTGGAGACAGTTTCTTTGCTTACATCATCAAACTCTCTAAGCTTTTCTTTAGGGTCAGGCTACCAGCTGCTTAAACAGACTGTGCTTCAACTCTTTTCCTTCTCCCTGTTTGTGTAAAGGTTTATTCTCTCTCTCTTTCTTTCACACCCTCTCCCTATTTTTTCATCACCCACTGAAGTTGCCTTCTCTGCATGGCTAAAGTGTTTGCATGGCCCCTGGCTTGGATAGCAGCCTGCTATCAGCTTGTAGGAGCGATTAACCTTTTATCTAGAAAAAAAGAAATGTATCTCAAGCTAAAAAAGTGTTGGTGATCCTCAGCAATAGCCAAAGCTACATGATACTCTGCTTCTGAGACTGCGTACTCAATAATGTGAACTTTGCACTTGAATTGTTGTGAACCTTCCTAGGGGATATTATTCACCACAGTTCAAATGTTTCTTTCCATGGCTGTGGCCAGGAAATTTATTTGAGGTGCTCTATACCATCGCTCCTCTGGTAGCTTGCAGGGCATGCTTTTCCTTCCAACATAGCTTTGGGTTGTTTTTTTTCTTTCTAGTCAGTCATGGGAGAAGAAACGATGCAGTAAAGAGGGTGAGTTTGGAGTTGCTTAGCTTTATTTAATGCAAAGACTCTGAGAGTGGGAAAAAAAAATTAAAAAAAAAAAAAAAAAAAGAGGCAACATCCAAGAATTTCAGAGGCACAAGGAAGAAAATTACATTGAGGTTCTGCTGTAACTTACTGGGACTTTATCATAGAATCACAGAATGTCAGGGGCTGGAAGTGACCTCAAAAGATCATCTAGTCCAACCTCCCTGCCAGAGCAGGATTACCTATACCAGATCATACAAGAATGCATTCAGGTAGGCCTTGAATATCTCCAGAGAGGGAGACTCCACAACCCCCCTGGGCAGCCTGTTCCAGTGTTCTGTCACCCTCACAGGGAAAAAAATTCCTCCTCATGTTTAAGTGAAACTTCCTATGCCTCAGTTTCCACCCATCGGCCCTTCTCCTGTCATTGGACATCACCAAGCAGAGCCTGGTTCCATCCTCTTGGCACTCACTCCTTACATATTTATAAACACTGATGAGGTCACCTCTCAGTCTCCTCTTCTCCAAGCTAACGAGTCCCAGCTCACTCAGGGTCTCCTTATAAGAGAGATGTTCCATTACCTTAATCATCTTTGAGGCTCTGCACTGGACACTCTGAAGCAGTTCCATGTCCCTCTTGAACTGGGGAACCCAGAACTGGACATAGTACTCCAGCTGTGGCCTCACCAGGTCAGAGTAAAGGAGTAGGAAAATCTCTCTCGACCTACTAACCACAGCCCTTCTAATACACCCCAGAATGGCATTGGCCTTCCTGGCCATGAGTGCACATTGCTGGGTCATAGTCAGCCCCCCATTATCTAGGACCCCAAAATCCTTTTCCCCTTTGCTGCCTTCCAACAGCTCAGTCCCCATCCTACACCGATACCTGGGGTTGTTCTTTCCCAGGTGCAAGACTCTACACCTGTCTTTGTTGAATTTCATTACATTTCTTCCTGCCCATCCCTCCAGCCTGTCCAAGCCTTCTGGTGTGCCAGCCACTCCACCTAGTTTGGTGTCATCAGCAAACTTGCTGACGGTACACTCTGTGCCCTTATCCAACTCATTAGTCAATATATTGAACAGAACAGGTCCCAATACTGACCCCTGTGGGACCCCACTAGTCACAGGCCTCCAACTAGGCTCCATCCCATTTATAGTTAAGATTGTGAATTTGAGAGGAAGTATCACAGGGGAAAAGGTGAGGAAGGGAAAGCAGATGAAAGCTGATAGAAGCAGGAAGATACTTCTGGGAATCATGGAAGAGGCATTGGGGAAAAACAATGAATGAAAGGAACATGAAGAAAATGGAAGTTGAAAGGTGAGAGAGAAGATGAAGATGAAGACAATGAAGATGAAAAGAATAAAAAAAAGAAGAAAGAAAATTAGAAAGAAAAAGGGTAAAGTAAAAGAAAAGAAAAAATTGAAGGGAAAAAAAGAAGAGGAAAAAAGAGAAAAGAAGAGGAAAAAGAAAAAGAAAAAAAAAAAGAAAAAAAAAGAAAAAAGAAAGAAAAAGAAAAAAAAAAAGAAAAAAAAAGAAAAAAGAAAGAAAAAGAAAAAAAAAAAGAAAAAAAAAGAAAAAAGAAAGAAAAAGAAAAAAAAAAAGAAAAAAAAAGAAAAAAGAAAGAAAAAGAAAAAAAAAAGAACATAAGAGAAAAAGAAAGTGGGACNACATAAGAGAAAAAGAAAGTGGGACATGGAAGCAAAAAAAAAAAAAAAAAAAACCAGAAAAAGAAAAAGAAAGAAAATAACTCAGTGGATACAAAAAGGAATAGAAAAGAAGAAAACAGCTTTTACCCTGACAGGTAATAGTTTAAGATTCTGCTTCATATCTCGCAGATAAAAAAAAGTGTTTAGAGATGCTTTTGAAGTTAGTTTTGGATTAGGACTGAGCTCCGAGATACTCACGCTCCTCAGAACTTGCGGCCAAATATGGAGGCACTGACTGCACTGACCCTTCTTGCAGCACAGTAAAAAATTGCTGTGTCCAAGAGCACCATCAAGTGGTGATGGAAAGACGATATTAGAGCAGCTAAACGGCTCCTTTGGCACAGTAAGTTCGCTTAACGGAAAACTACCCGGAACGATTTATTTCCATGAAGCATCCTTCACACAGAAAATCCTGCATCTCACTACAGGTGAGAGCAAAAGAACAGATAAAGGTCTACATAGCTACAGTATTGCACACACAGCACATGGATGGGGCTTCCGATTGTAGGTAGAGAGAAACAAGATGGGAACAGGCAGAGAGGAAACAGAAGGGGCAGTGACGGAGCAGGGAAACAGTGGTAGTAGGGAATGGAGAGTTAAGGAGCAATCAGGAGAAGATGTCTGGGGTCAAGTGTGGTGGTGAGGTGGAAGGGTGGGAAGGAGCAACAATTGGAGAAGGCACGAGAGTGTCATTGATGGAAATTGGTACAATTACACACTGTCACAAGTCACAGAAACACAGAGAATCACAGAATTGTAGGAGTTGGAAGGGACCTCCAAAGATCATCTAGTCCAACCCTTCAAAAGCAGGTTCACCTACAGCAGGTTGCACAGCAATGTGAAGAGTAAACTCAACAACCTCTCTGGGCACCCTGGTATAGTGCTCTGACAGCCTCAAAGGAAAGAAATCTTTCCTTAAGTGCAAGTGAAACCTCCTGTGTTCTAGTTTCTACTCATTGACCCTTGTCCTATCACTGGGCACCACTGAAAAGAGCCCAACCCCATCCTCATGACCTTCACTCTTTGCAAGGAGTTCAGGGAAAAATCAGAAAAGCACCTCAAATATGGGCACCTCATTTGGGAATTACCTCTCCTCAACATCAATCAACTGGTGAATAATATAAGCAATAACTGTGAATAGGTCAGAGTGTGAAGAGTCATCACTGATGGATTGTCACCAAGGAGTGGATGAGGCAAAAGCAGTTTATGTGTGTGCTTGGGATGCTGGAGCATGAAACTGGTGGAAGATATTGATAAGGGAATCCTGACTAATACAAATGTGAGATCTCAATACAATGTGGCTCTAGGAGAAGCATACAGAAAATTGTCTCCCCCACTTACCTGCCAGTTTGACTCACAGAACTCAAAATGTTTTAAAAAGGCAGCTCAGCATTACCCTGTTTATTTTACACCTTGAAAAACAGAGACATGGAGAAAGAAGTCCTTTGCCCAGGAAGCATAAAGAAGAGTATAATGTCAGTGCCCTGAGTTCTGTGATGAGTACCCTGCAAAATGATCCATGCTGCTTCCACACAAGGAAGAGGAAGAGCAGCTCACCCAGGCACAGACAGTTCCTTGTGTGAAGCTTGCAGAGGTAGGAAGTTACAGTGGAGCTGAGATTTGGTCAAGTCCAAGCATACAAACAAGAGAGATGAAAGGGTAAGCTGAAGGAGATGTAAGAGCTGAGTGGCAATGTCAGCCTGACAGCTAACACTGGCAGCAGAAAGGCAGCAGTGCTAATGATGGGAGTATTCTGTAAGGCAGAGAAGAGGAAAGAGGACTTAAAGAGCAGCAGCTGGTGAGGCACAATTCACACCAGGAGGTAAAACAGGCAGAGAACACCTGAGGAAGATTCTTGATCAATAGCACTATGAACCATGGGGAGGTCACAGGGGAAAAAAAAAAAAAAAAAGTAGGATTTCATCTTAAAAGAAAGGGGGAAAAAAAGCCTGCTATTGAAGCACCAGTATGATCATTACAAAAGACCCTGATCTCCACTGGGCAAGACCTGTCTCGTATGAGCACCAAGTGCAGCTATCTCAGACAAGTAGCCAAGTATGAACTTCCAGAAAGACACCTTGCCTTAACTTTGTGGTCACCTTAAGTTATGCTGTGGGGTGTTGGCTGTTTTTATTTGTTGTTTCAATTTGGGGGGGGTTGTTGGTTTTGTTTTGCTGTTGTTGGTTTGTTTGTGGGTTTTTTTTGGGGGGGGTGTCCTGGAAGGCTAATAGGCTTATTAGATGTCCTGGCTTGCCCCACACTTCTGCTGATGGGGGAAGCAAGGGCAGGAGCTTGGGCCATTATGTCCCCTCCCAAAATGATAAACAGGTACCCACAGATGTTTAGGTACATGCTACTGTCTTGCCCAAATAAGGGCAAGCAAGCCCTGGTTTCACCTAATACAGTCAGTTATGCAAATGCCATTCTGATTGGTGAATCTCTGTGGCCAAAGGAGCCATTACACTCAAGCATATAATACAAATTGAGCTAAGTTGCAAGCAGTTGTGCTGCCTAGGTCTCGCTGCTCTGCCTCAGTGTGTGCTGTTTTGCTCAGACAACATGCTCTGCCTCACTGCTTTCAGCTTGGACAATGTATTCTGCTCTGCCTCATGCTTCAGACCAACTTAGCCCTGATGTTTTGGGCTCAAACTACCTGGAAACTTAAGTGCCTCAAATTTAGCAGAAGGTATCAAGTGCCTCATGACGTGGTGAGAAGTGCCAACAACATTGTGCTCTCTGTGCATCTGCAAGAGATACTGCTGGCACCTCTGCAAATCTCCCTGCTGAGAGGAACCAGGAGCAGGTTAGAGAGAATCTGCCTCTTTCACAGCACCCTGACAGAGCCTGGGAAGATCTAGAAACCTCTCAACAGCTATCAAGATGTCAAGCAATTCCAACATTGCCACAAAGGAGCCAGGGGCTATCTTGAAATTCCTACTGCACTGCCATGAGTAGCACAGGCATTCCCTAGGGCTCCAGTCTGCCTTTTATTTGTAAGTGGGGCAAAGCCATTTTGTGGCTAAACTTTTCCGATTTTCTGATTCTCCCAAATGAATGAATTGTCCATAAGCATCCTTGTGAAGGTTTTCCCAACCAAATTAGAACCCAAATTTAACTAGTCTGAGGAAATTTGACGAATTTGTACACAGTTTGTGGGCAGGGATTTTTGGAAATAAAATAACTACATATTTTATAATTCATGCCTCATTAATTGCCACAGCCAATTCAAAGAGTTGAGGCTTTTTTTTTTTTTTTTTT
>WBNM01036896.1:18533-41430 GCA_013399055.1 Ramphastos sulfuratus | reverse complement strand
GGCTTGTGCTCGAGGCCTCTCAGATATATATCATTTACAAACAGGCAGATGTAGAAGCAGAGGCTCTTAGTGTAGCTTCCAGTCCCATTAATAAGCTGCTGGCATTTTGATTTCAGTAAAGTCTTTCCTTTGTTGTGCAGCAGTAGCAAAATAACCATGCATATTTATCGATGCTTTTAAAAGACGTTCCTGTGTTCTTGAATTGTTTGCTGCAATGTTTCAAAATGGACACCAGAGGGCAAAAATTATTAACTGCTTTTCAGAGTCAGACTGTTGGGAGTGCGAATGCAGCGCCCTTCATCTGTCTTGCCCAGATGGAAGCTGCATACAGGGTGGAGCTGATGGGGCTGGTGGGGGTTGCTTTGTATGGACAGACCTCAGCCAACCTGGTGCTCTGGGCTCCTTCTGTACTGCTGCATTGGAAACTGGTCCTGCTCCTCCCCTTGACTAAACTCAAACCAGATGGTACCTCCCAAGGCGAACAAATGCTTCTTTCTTTATTTAGTTCACAAGTAATCCATACAAAATGTTACAAATATAAAATACAAAAAGTGGTATGATGAAAGGAGTTCCATGGCAAAGGACTCGTATGATTATGAAAAGGCTTCTTAGATGCATCTTGATAAACAATCAGGCATCTCTAAATATCTGTACCAGGAAAAGAGAGCGAATACATTTTCTCTTTGAAGTTTTGACAAAAGTAGCAACCACAGATTGTGCTATTTTTACTAATCTCACTAAATATTTAACATACTTCCCCCTCCCCTGAATGTTTTCTTCTTTTCCTCCAAGACAGCTGAGAACAGACAGAATAGCTATTCTGCAGAAAGAAATGTTGGAGAGAGAGAGGCTTTTGGATATATTCTCCCATTGTCTTCTGCATTGCAGTGCAGCATGTGGGTTGGACTTTCTGTGCCAAAAGAATTCAGATGAATCTTCTGTGCTATTATTGTCACCGAGAATGATTGAATTTGTTATAGCAATGGAAAATGTAAAATATCAGCCGTGATGGGTCTGATTTTTCAATATTATACTGGAGAGTATATGTGAGGAAAAATTGTGGCTGTATCTGATTATTTTATGTAGAACTGGATGGTAAAAGATGCAGTGCTTTAGAAATTCAAGTACCTAAACCAGGAGTTTTCTAAGGGTGAAACCAGTTTCCTACAAGTCAGACTTGTACCTTTGGTGGCTGGTAGCTGTCACCCTCATAGATGGCACTTGTAATTTGTACAGCTTGTCTAGCCAAGAGCTGAGAAAGAACATCATGAATGTTGTTTCATCTCTAGATGTTTTGCCTGACAAGTCCTTGACACAGCTCAGATGAATTCCTTTGAGGCCAAAGCAAGACAATCTAAAGGAATGCTGCCAAATGTATGAAAATAACCAATGTATTTTACACAAATTTGAACAGTGGCGGTGCTTGAGGAACATTTCACGGAACTCTGTAAATATTCTTACATGTAATTCGTAGCATGGGTGCATTATTATCCCTGGTTTGTGGCTAGGTAGATTAGCACAGAAAAGATAAGCAATTAGGCCTTGGGAAACAAGTATGTTTTATGTCCAATAGGGAAGCAGAACAAAGTAAATCAAGCAGTAAACCTGTCCATCTCTTATTTTCCATAACACTGTTTTGTGGAACTGCTGTTCCTAATTTGAGAAAAAGGCAAACAAGAAGCAGTTTGTGATTACAAAGTAGTGTTGTCCTTTATAGTAATAAAATGAGAGGAGAAACACATTTCTTTTCAAATCATCTTCTCATTAGTATCTAAAAACAATTGCCAGTTCCAAGTCACAAGGCATAAATACATGCAATTCATTATTTGGGCTTCAAAAAGGAGGAGATCGTATTAAAGGCTGTGCCTTTCCTTTTTAAAAGGGTATTGCTCTCTTATGCCTTCTAGTTTCTGATTCTGTATGGTAGACTTAAAGTACTTTTTTATCTTTTCTCCATAACCACTGGAATTAGAAGCATCACTATTGTTGAGAATGAAATTTGAAATCCCTTTCAGAAAGGAGCTGGGGTTTTCTGAAAAAGGTGATTTATGTGAGGCTTATTATAGCCACCTGGATCAGTATAATGTTTGCTTCCTTTGGTTAGCAGAATAAAATTTTAAAACATCCATATTTTATCATCAGCAACATTGAAAGAGAAAGTGAGCAGAATCTTTCTGCTGCTTTCAGGTTATGTTAGCATTTCCAGATAGGATGTCCAATGCAGGTCTCTGGGTTGTGATCTGCTGACTGACTAGATTACAGATGTCTTCCATGTACATGGCAGTTCCTCTTGACTTTGACAGATGTTGAAATGCTCAGGTGGCAGTGGTAGATGGAAGAAAAGTTTCTCTCTGACATGAGTTGGAGACTTCATTCAGAATGTTCAAGGCTTTCCAGTGCCACCATTTTGATGTAGTTGGTGTGGCTTTAGTGAAGCAATTTTTGGGCTGCACATCTAGAAGTTGCACCTTATCACACCTGTGAAACCCTCACTGCTGCCTGGAGATGCATGGAGGCAACCAGATACTGAGCAGTGCTGATTACCACAAATGCCCTGGCAAATGTTTAAGAAGAAGAGTCACAGGATAAGGGAAATGCAGTTTGGTTTCCAGATCCTAGCCTGAACTTTGAGGCTGTTAAAAAGAAACAGGTGTTTTTAAAGCATTATAATAGTAAAAAGGTTTTCCAAATTGTTTTGAAACTTTTGCCACCCAAAACAGTGTAAAACATGTACAAAGAGTTGTATTGGTCTTCTTGTATGGGATGGAGTGGTCCCATGGATGTGTTGAGGTATCTTTAGGATACCAACCAGATGTTAATCCCAGGAAATGAAGATGTCAAATTGGTAACAGGGAGCTCCCGGTTTTGTTTATGGTAGCTTTTGGAAAAAGAGTAGAAGCAGTACTGTTTTTCACCTGTTCTGAACAGGTTCCTAGTGGCTTTCACAGCATTATGTGGTAGCATGGTGAACAGTCCAGAAACAGGCAGAAGGGAAACAACAGAAACGTATGCTCTAGGCTGGAGCAATGCAAACAGTGAACTCACTGTGCTGAGGGCTGTGGCTGCAAACTCAGCAGCATTTGTACATTACAGAGATAAAGGAGAGCAACTGGTTAGTGATGTCCTGGTTTTTGTGAGGCTCTTTCTGTCTGTCTGGTGTCTGGCATATATAGTGGCAGCTAAATCATGACCAAGCACACAGTGAATCACCCTGGATATACTGCTTCATAAACTGCATGATAAAATGAATTGGAGATACTCCAATACTCCAAATACTCCATTTCATGTTACTAAAATTTTGGTACTCCTTCAGGTGTGGCAGTCTTTGAAACATATTAGACATAAGCCCTTCATTCAGGGCTTTATACATAGCATTTTGGAAACTAAACCTTACAAAGCTGTTTGAAAAGCCTCCCTAAGCCATGAACCCAAATGCTGTTTTCATGTTCAAGCTGAGATGTGTTGCCCCTGTTCCCCTTTAGGCCAGCATCGCCTCATACTGTCATACAAATGTTCACATTAAAGTGACTCACTCACCCCACCACAGATCTGGAATACTATAAATACAGTGGTGTGACTACATTAACAGCCTTGGAGCTGTTATTTGGCATCGTGTAATAATGAGAAAATATTCAAAACCTGACAAGTGAAAAGTCTGACAGCATAGCCTGTCTTTCCTGTAAGGTTGAGAGCGCTAGATGTCACTGCAGTCCAAGGAAAAGGCATCATCTCAAGGGCTCCAGAACTTGCCAGGGGAAAAGTCATCTTTATTTTTGTACTTGAGAAAAAAATAGGTTTTGATGGCGACAGAGAAAAAGACAACTATGCTATAAGTACAGATATAAATATGTAATTTAATTTTTAGGTGGATAGTTTCTTTTATTCAGAATAGAAACTGATGCCTTGTATGGCAAATTGTAGTTAATTCCAGGGTCATACGTTTTAGCACAGAGTGACAGAGCACTGTGGCCGTTTGAGTTAGATTCCTACCTCAGACATTAAAAAAAATTCAGAACAGAGAAACTTAGAAGTGAAAGCTCTGAAGGTGAACATTCTAGGGATAAACCATATAATGGCAACAATGGATAAGTTAATATAATTTCATTGGAACATTAAGAGCTTTATGTCTGGAAGCACAGCTTGTGCCTTCTCCTTGGTGCTTCTGCTGCTTCACCTGCGCCTGCTGCTATCTTCCCCTTACTGCTGTTTTGGCTGCTGCTGCTGCTGCTTTTGCTGCTTTGCTGCCGCTTGACCCCTTCCCCATCTTCCTTCAGGTTATTATATTCCTGTAGTAGTTATATTTAAACTATAAGAAATACAATTTCTTTTTTTTCCCCCTGACTTCACAAAAAAGAATACGTGTTGTGGTAAGTTTATTCTACCAGGNAAAAAAAAATTTAAAAAAAATTTCCATGTTGTGGTGAGTTTATTCTACCAGGGGAGGGATCCACCCTAACCCGTTACACTCATCTTTTCTTTTTTTCAGCTAAAGACTTCCATCTTGAAAAGGCCTGCTGTACTGAAACTGCTCAATGTTATTAATTAGCAGCAATTTTAGATCTAACACAATTTAAGACAAGTGGGACATGAAAGATTAGGGAACACCAAGATGTATATACAGAGCATACTAAAACAGAAACAAGCCTATGGGAAAACATACATACCTCTCCAACACTACAAATCTCCTTGCTCACTCATCTTTCTTAAACTTTTAAATCTTTTCTCCTTATTCCTTTTCCTCTGCACCCAAAATATTCCCACTCCTCCAATCTAAATGTGTTTTGAAATGATTGCAGATGTTTTGAACTGGAAAAATGAAAGTGACAAGTGAAAAATACAGATTTATACTCAGAACCAATGAATCTTTGTACTTCATGTCTGATTTTCATAATTTATTGATTTGTAATGTAGAAGAGCATCATGAATGAGAAACAAAGTTATGGCAATTTTTATTTAATTTTTATACCCTGTCTTGTAACAAATTATGACTTCTGTCAAAATAACCCCTCATTAAACCTTACATAGCTCCCTTGTGAGTTCTTTGTATGCTAATTGAGTTCAAATTAAATGTACTGGCTTTTAATTTAACTATTTAATAAATGTGTCCAGACAGCCTCTGGCCAACATTAGAGATCTGCAAATAAAACAGATAGCTTATTGATCTGTGTCACCTTGGCTCAGAGTTCTTTCCAGGATAAACTAGGTATTTTTACCACCATATCATTAGGCAAGGGTCTGAGCAAACAGATGAGCCATGCATCCTGTGCAGGATGGGATACTGGCAGGCCAGTAGAGGAAATTAAACACACAGGTCAAAAGATATCCACTGGTGAGTAGGTAGGAAGCATTTCTATGCAGAAATGTGCCTGTTAAGAACAATAGGTGAAAAAATATCCCTGCAGACTTTTTGCAAAGAAAGATAGGGAGGTCAAGAGGTAGTTTGATAGGTGTTATGCCTTTGCTCAGAACTGGGCTGAAAGCTGAGTTCTGCAGTCATCCACTGACAGGAGTACTTTCCACTGAAATGCGTAATTATGCACCCACAAAGGTTCCTTTCAAGGGTGAAGCTTGGAGAATGGGGTTGTTGATTTTGCAGTTGCAAGGAAAGGATATAGATGCAAGACTCTCACTGAACTGCTTGGAGTACAGGGGCTGTAAGTAGAGACATTTGGAGATCCCTTTCACACTTCAGATATTCTATGACCCAGAAAGATTTTTACATTTATAATTCCTGGATTCTAGGTTATTTTACAGAGAAAATAAAATAAAAAAAAAAGTTTTTGATTCTGTTCTACACCTTTGCAGAGGAGAAAAAACTG
Source organism: Ramphastos sulfuratus (assembly GCA_013399055.1). Lineage (NCBI taxonomy): Eukaryota > Metazoa > Chordata > Aves > Piciformes > Ramphastidae > Ramphastos > Ramphastos sulfuratus. The sequence goes on along the minus strand of WBNM01036896.1, from coordinate 35,611 downwards.
TGAGTTCAAAGACATTGTAGTAGGATCAAAGGACTCTAAGAGAAGAATGTGATCTCATGGTGGCCTACCAAATTTGCTCCAGTTTAATTTAAAACCTTCATCTATTTTCACTTAGTTACTTCAAGTGCAAAATTATCCTGTTAAGAACGGATGCTAACAGGTTAAAGAGCTGCAGATTGATAAATGCAGATCTCCTCAGTCAGGACACATGGGCTGCCAACAGGACAATCTATCAACTTTGTAGATGTCCAGATGATAACTTGAGGTACGATGCAAGATGACAGACAATTTATTCATAAGTTGTTATTAGCAAGATGTGTAACACACAGCTAATATCAGATATGTTTTCCTTACTGGTGGTGTTAAAAATATGCTTATTTATAGGTAAGCTGAGATAAAGTGGAAAGTTACGAGTTGTTGGAGTTTTTATATGGTTTAACAACTGTGTATATAGCTACTGAGAAACAAGATCATATAGTTAACATGTATTTAGCTTAAAATTATGGCTTTTGATAATTGGTTGTGCTGTTTTATGTAAAGGCCTACATTAAGGGTTCAGTTCCCTGTGTAAGATGAGTGCCTCACAAACAACTTGAAACAGAATTTTGCTGAGTTCTTCTGACATCATTACTGTAGAGTATGGATATGCTGCTTCTGAATAATTCAATGATTTCAAGGTTCGCTGCTCCTATGTCAGTCCTCATGCTCTTGCATGTTTAGTGATATTCCGTCATTCTCCTTTCTTCTGGTTTCTGTCCTGTACTCCCTCTCTTTCAGCTTATTTTTTTTTATCTGGTTGTGTTCATGTCTGTTCCATAAACTTCATGTGCTTTCCTCATTCCTCTCCTCTCCTTAAACATAAACTCGCCTTCATCGGGGCCAATTCTGTAAATATCTGAGTCTTGCTGAATCACCCCCACAGACTTCTCTTGAACAACTGTTTCCAATAGCACATCAGCACATCGTGACTGCCAAATGCAGCACTCAAAGGGAAACAAGCCGCTGCTCAACATGCCCAGCATGACACCAAACACATGTGATGTCATTCCACAACCACAGGACTTACTGTTATTTTGTTTTGATTTTCCCCAGCCACTGGTACTGGGCTAGCAGCTTCATGAAGAATGATTATTTAATGGCAGCTATACAAGGCAGAAACTCTAAGCTAGCAGCTTTAAAAAACTGTGGTTTGATTTCACCCTGGTCAGCCTGAGACCCAAGAATCAAAGGACCTGACATGACACAGGCTCAAACAAACAGAAGATATAAGACAGTGATTTCATAGCAGGAATTGAGCTTTTATGATAAGCTTAGGGACCAATAGGTGAACAGCAAAGGTTGAAGAGAGTATGTGGAAAGACATTGACTGCTTCTCTTCCAGAGAAAGAGGGAAACTATTTGTTTTTCTTCCTCTAGCTTGGAGCACAGCAAAAGTGTCTCATTCGGTAGGTGAATCGTGTGAAGAATCAGAAGAGGGATCACTGAGTCCAATCATACATAACCCAAGTACGATAGCCACTAAACTATATACTGAAGTGCCACATGTAATGCTTCTTCAACACCTCTGGGCATGGTAACTTCACCACCACCCTGAGCAGCCTGTTCCAATGCATCACCATTATCTCAGTCAAGAATTCCTAATGTTCAACCTAAACCTCCCCTGGAACAATGTCAACCCATTTCTTCTTGTCTAGTTACCTGGGAGAAGAGATCAACACCAGGCTCGCCACAACCTCCTTTCAGATAATTATAGAGAGCAATAAGATCTTCCCTCAACCTTCTCTTCTTCAGACTAATGAACCCTAGCTCTCTCAGATGCTCCTCGTATGACACACACTCCAAACCCCTCACCAGCCTTGTTGCTCTTTTCTGGACATGCTCCAGAACCTCAATATCTTTCCTATACTGTGGTGCCCAGAACTGAACACAGTACTCAAGCTGTGGCCTCACCAGGGCTGAGTACAGGAGCACAATCACTTCCCTACTGCTGCTGGACACTCTGGTTTTGCTACAGGCCAGGATGCTGTGGTCCTTCTGGCATCCTGGGCACACTGTTGGCTCACGTTCAGCTGGCTGTTCACCGGCACCCTCAGATCCTTTTCCACTGGGCTGCTTTCCAGCCACTCTTTCCCAAGCCTGTAGCATGGCTTGGGGTTGTTGTGACCAAAGTGCAGGATCTGGCACTTGGTCTTGTTAACCTCATTCCATTGACCTCAGCTCATTTAGTTAATCTGTCCGGTTCTCTCTGCAGTGTTTTCCTACCCTCAAGCAGATCAAGGCTCCCCTTCAATTTAGTATCATCTGCAAACTTGCTGATGGTGCCCTTGATCCCCTCATCCAAATCATTGACAAAGATATTAAACAGGACTGGTCTCAGTACTGAGCCCTGGGGAACATTGCTTGTGACTGGCTGCTGACTAGGTTTAACTCAGTTTATCACAACTCCTTGGCCCCAGCCATCCAGCCACTTTTTCAACCACCAAGGAGTCCACTTGTCTATGCCACAGGCCACAAGTTTCTCAAGGAGAATGCCATGAGAGATGGTGGCAGAGGCTTTACTAAATTCCGGTTAGACAACATCCACAGCCTTTCCCTCACACATTAGGCAGATCATCTGGTCCTAGGAGATGAGGTTGGTGAAGCAGGACCTACCTTTCATGAACCTATGCTGGCTGGGTCTGATCCCACTGTTATCCTGCACTTGCTGTGTGAGTGCACCCAAGATGAACCACTCCATAATCTTCCCCAGCACGAAGGTCAGGCTGACTAGCCTGAAGTTTCCCAGATCCTCTTTCCAGCCCTTTTTGTACATAGGTGTCATGTTGGCAAGCCTCCAATCATCTGGCACCTCTTTTGTTAACCAAGACTGCTGACAGATGACAGAGAGTGAGTGTCTTGGCAAGCTCTGCCAGCTCCCTCAGCACTGTTGGGTGAATCCCATTGAGGTTCGTAGAGTCGTGAGTGTCCAGGTTGCTTAACAGGTTCTTAACTGCTTCCTCCTGTGTCTTTCCCTCCAATCATCACCCATATGCACTCAACCTTACCATCACAGTTGTCAAGTTCTACATAATCAAAATACTCCCTAACACACAGTCTACCACCCCTGCTTCCCTGCCTGTCCCTTTTGAAGAGCTTATAACCATTCATGGTATTACTCCAGTCATGATAGTCATCCTGCCATACTTCTGTGATGGCAACTATGTCATAGCTGCATAGATGCATAAAGGCTTCTAGTTCCTCCTGTTTGTTGCCCTTGCTGTGTACATCAGGACAGATGCACTGAAGCTAGGCTATCAATTTCACCCCTAACATGGTTACGCCATCCCTAGGCTCATCTGTAGTGAATTTAGTTTTATCCCCCTCCCACTCTGAACCTAGTTTAAAGCCCTATCACTGAGCCTCACCAACTCACACACAAGAACCTTTCTCCTGTTTCGAGACAGGTGAATTCTCTGTCCTCAGCAGACATGGTGCTGCATAAATGTCCACATAATAAGAGAAGCTATATTCTGCTTGTGGCACCAGTCCCTGAGCCACATTTCATCAGCTGTGTTTTCCTGTTCCTGTCAGTTTCAGTGAAGTATTCCCTGACACTGAAAATATTGAAGAAAACACTACCTGTGCTCCTGATCCTTCAACCAATCACCCCAGTGCCTTGAAGTCCTTTTTAACTGCTTTTGCACTACCGTACTCTGCCTTGTCACTTCCAGCCTGTATGACCAGTAATGGATAATAAGCAGAGGGCTGTACCAGACAAGGGAGTCTCTTAGTCTGACCTGGGCTCCACAGAGGCAGCAGACTTCCTTGTGGGATGGATCTGGTTAGCATATGGGGCCATCTATTCCTCTTAGAAGGGAAGCACCTACAACAACTACTCCCCTGTTTTTTTGAGCATGAGCAGTCCTAATGCATGGGGCTGGCTAAGTCACCCCAGGCAATGTCCCAGATGGACCTTCATCTACTTCTTCCATGGTCTGGCCCTCCAGTTCCAGAGCCCCATGCCTGTTGTGTAATGGAAACTAGGAAGGTGATGGTGGCTGTGAGGGGATTTGTCTTCCTTCTTGATCAGGGACCTGTTTCCACTCCCCACTTTCTTCTAGGTCTTACCTAGTGCTTGATGGCAGGAGGGGAGGCAATCTTCTGCTTCTTGATGAACATCCATTTGCTGCCTTTGCCTCAAGGTGTGTCTCCACCAATCTATTTCTCTCTAACACTCCCTGATGCTCCTCAGCATTTCCAAGTTCTCTTCCATCTCTGCCACCTGGCTAAGCAGATCATTGGCCTGCTCACACTGCACACAGGTGTTCTTTCTGCTGCCCTCTGGCACCAGTGCCAGGCTCAGAAACTCCCTGCAGCTGGACACTTGGACAGGTACATATTTATGAAGGAACAGATGTACAGTCTCTAGTCCTCAGACAGCCATCACTTTAACACTACCATGCACTATACATGGTAAAGTATTTACCCTATGCATTTTCCACAGCAGCTAAGAAAAGTATCATGGAATCACAGAATCACAGAATATTAGGGGTTGGAAGGGACCTCCAGAGGTCATTGTGTCCAATCCCCCTGCCAAAGCAGGTCACACTTAATCTGGAAGATCTCGATTAAGTGGAGTAAGACAGATATTGTTCTGTAATGGCTTCTTCTTTAAAAGAAGCTTGCCATGTTTTCATGACAAAAAAGATGCTGTCATCAATATCATCTATGCGAGATAAAATTCAGAGGTAATAAAACCACATCTCAGCACATTCTTCTCTGTGTCTTTCCATAATGGAGAGCTACTACAGAGCTCAATGAGCTTCAAAAAGAGCAAGTATTAGTGCATACATTTATCATATTTCCACTGACTTTCTGTCAGGAGATGCCTTCTTCTAGGTGCACCCTTGTTTCTTTTTCTCCACTTCTGAGGTCACCAAACCTGTATCTTTGTCTTGCTTATTTGGCTCAATTTTAAACAACACATGGAAGATTTCTTCTGAGGCAAGACCAAGAAAAGAAGTAGAAACGAGACAGGAAGTGTTTAACTCCTCCATGTTAATCAAATCCTAGCCCTCTCTAAGAGACACAAAAACTTTATTTGTTGCACCTGCTGTGCCATAAGACTTCCCCTGGTTTTAGTCATATAAACTCTATCTGCTGCCTTGTCTTGCCCAGGTGCTTTGTGATGAGTGCTGCAGGGAGACATTAAGAGTGTGTGCCAACCCCATGTCTCTGCCAAGGCTAAACATGATATTCCCAGTGTTTATGATAGATTGAAACCACAGTGACAATAAGTTTGCACATGCTCTCCAGGCATGCATATGCACACATCATATAAATGCTTTGAAAAATTCCCGCTAATTATTTTCTCTACCGTTCTGTGGTTCTAGACCCTTGAGAACAATTCAAGATATAGAGTATTTACTGCTGTGGACATAATTTCCAGTTCTCANCGAGCCTTGGGTACTGTCAGATAATACCCTTTTGAGTAAATACCAAAGCCTCTTGCAATTATTAATCACTTTCTGCCATAAGCAGAAAGTTGCTCCTTGTGTCCATCTAGTGAGCAAGCAGTGTAATTGGCCGCTAGCGGTATACTGACCGCAAAACCTTCTCTTCCAGTTTAAATCGAGTTCAGTTACTGTATATATTTAATGGTTATTTCCAGATCCTGTTATAACCTGTATATAGTTTCCATAACATTGCAAAGAGCCTGTTATTATTATTAAATGGTGGTCGGGGTGGTGTGAGTTCCGAATATTTAATATTAATAAACTATATATTAATATTTTAAAAAAATCATCTCTCAGTAGTTAAATACCCCTCCGCAGCATCAGACAATGCACAGAAATACTAAAAATTTCACACTGATATTTCCCCTTGGATTTCCTAAAAATCTGAATTCCATAAATAGCCTCTCTGCAAAATTTGAGCCTAGTCATGACAGGCTTGTGGCATCATATGGTATGGTTTCTGTTATCTGGGTTTGATAAACGGTAAAGCACTTCCTGCAAGAATTTTTGCACATGCATGTTGTGCAACAGATCTTATGGGAGCATATTCGACCAACTTTATCAATTCCTTTTCTCTGGGCATTCATGGCACTGAAATGCAATCACTTCAATATTTAAGGAAAGACTGAAATTTCAAAGGGAAACAGATAACAACATAAGCATATACATTTCCTTGCAGTTATAGAAGACTTGTGGATTATATTCTCAGTCCTAATCTTCTGAAATTTTGAACAGATTCATGAAGTTGTGCATGCTCACAAAGAATAAAATCTCATTTTATTTTCTCACAGGAATGTAATTTATCCTCACAGATTTCATAGAAGCTTCATATTTCAACTAAGGTTATCAGCACTAGAATCTGTAGAACAGAAATAAGAATGCCATGGTTTTTTTTAAGTACTGTCTGATTTTCTGCTGACTTCACTAGATGTACAAAGAAATAAGCTACACATCTCTGTATTTTAACCACAATGTGTTTTGTCATTACCTCATTCCAATTTGTTTATTTCTCTTTCTTCCTAGAGGCTAAATGACAAATTTCTCTTATAAGGAAAACATACTTCACATTAGAACCTTTTATAAGCCACTGGAAGAAAAAAACATAATGATGAGTAATAAAAAATATCTTCTTTGATTGGAGTATGGACTATCGTCTGTGAACAGGATATACACTGAATTACACATCAGAATAATTATTGAAGAAAAGTGTATTTTAAAGGTTCACTTGCATTTAATAGCAAATTTCTATCCATGCCAACATATAAGACTCTTGTAGTATTGCCAGTTCACACAATTTAAGATATTGTAAGATTTCAAAAGTGGATGTTGTTATGTGAAGCTAGAAATCAGATCATTACCAAATCTTAAAGCTGAAATATCACCATCGTGTCGAGAAGTGTATGTGGCATAGACAAATGCAAATGATACCATTTTTTGCAGGGACACAGATCACTCAAGTGAGAACGGATATGGTATCAGGTGATTCAGTTTCAAACCAAAGTAATTCAACAGTGAACATTTACAAATTCCTTAATCACAAGATTATCAGAGTTGGAAGTGACTCAAGGATCATCTAGTTCCAATCCCCCTACTATGGGCAGAGATCATGTTGCCCAGAGCCACATCTAGCCTGGCCTCAAAAACTTCTAGGGATGGGGATTCCATTACCTCTTTGGGCAACCTGTTCCAGTGTCTCATCACCCTTATGATGAAGAACTTCTTTCTAATATCTTATCTAAATCAACCCTCCCCTAGCTTGGATCTATTCTCACTAGTCCTATCACTACCCAACACCCTAAAATGTCCCTCACCAGCTTTCTTGTAGGTCCCCTTCAGATACTGGAGTGACACAATAAGGTCTCCTCAGAGCTGTCTCTTCCCCAAACTGAACCACCCCAACTCTCTCAATCTGTCCTCATAGGAGAGATGCTCCAGCCTTTTGATCACCCTTGTGGCTCTTCTCTGGACATGTTCCAGTGGAGAACATCTAGTACGTTAATGTTGAATGTTGGAGTGTTAAAATCACTGGGTACAGTACTTGCCACAAACAACATGGGAAAAAACCTCTCAGTAATGATTGGTCAGGAAAGTGTATGTGATCTATCTCTTTTATCTTTGCAAGTCAGAGCAAACAGGAGAGGGAATTTAGCATATGGTGATCTCTATACTATGGTATAAAGACACCCATCACTCCTTCCAGTGGAAGGTCCATCACTAGATCCTGACAACAGCCAATACACCTATACGTTGAATGTTGTGTTATTAATGACCCTGCTAATAGTTGGTGACAGTGAGAGAGTGAATTTCCACAGTTCACAGCCCTTTGTAAGATTTTTTTCTGGAACCTTTCTTTCCACTATCATCACCCAGACTCCCCCTCTGACCTCTTTATCAGTCAGTGAGTGGTACCAAAGGCTTAAGACACATAATCACAGCGGTGTGCTATGCGTGCTTTGCAAAGCAGCACAATGCAAAGAAAGAAAATCAAATCAAAACAAAACAAACCAAACCCCAAAAAACCAGCAGAAAAAAAAGCATTGCTTAAAAAAATGTGCATTTCTTTTAATACTTTATGAGGTAATGAAAATGTCATTAAGGTTTACCTTCTCTTTTTGTGCTTACTAATGTCTAACTTACTAACATAAATTTTCATATTTAAAGTGAATCTTTGTAGTTAAAGTTATACGACCTTGATCTAAAATTCACCATGGTCAGTGAAGGTACTGCCATTGACGTCACTGGACGTTGAATCAAGTCTGTATCTACTTTAGAGCTCTGGCTCCCTTGGCTCCAAGCCATGAAACCAGAAGCTGAACTTGGCTTATCTATATAGTCAATGAATTTAAAAGGAACATTTAAAAAAACTACTATTGTGTTTGCTTCCATTTCTACCTCTCTTTCAATGGAAAGATAAGTGGCTTCTCATTTCAGTACATCTGCAATTAAAGGTAATGTCAACAGTTTATTTCAAGCATACTTTGTGCTTAGCAAGCCTTATAAAATGGAAGCTTTTCACTCCTTTTTGCCCACAGATCAAGTGCTTGAGTGAATCCCTGTTTCTTGGTGTAGATAATGTTACACAGATGGTAGTGAAGCTGGCTCTTTGGCTGCACTTGGTGTCTGCAGGAGCACCTGGAGTCTTCCAAGGCCTTCAAACGCTTGCATTTGGCCAGTCATATTTAAATGCAGTGATGCTACTGGTCATTGAAGGGTGGCTGTGACATACTGCTTCACGTGAGACAGCATAGACATAAAATCTCACCACTCCATCTCTAGGAATTATTAAAGCTTCTTTGAGGCACTTTGCTTACCATTTACGCAGTAAATGCACAGTAAGTGGTTGCTGTGCTTCCACAGAAAGCCTAAGTTACACAGTGAGCAAAACTCTCCTGGATATATTCTCTTTAACAAGAGAAAATATGAAAACAACCTAAGTACTTGGCTGCCACTTTCTAGTAACTCAGACTTTGAGTTCACATTTAAGTTGTTCAAAGAGGTTTAAAATACGTTGTGGTTTGTTTTGTTTTCTTTTCTTTTCTTTTCTTTTCCACCAGGAATATCAAGGAGTTTGTATTGCACAGCAGTGTCTGTAGTTCAGATCACTGAAACTATTTTCAAGTCTGCTTCTTCAGTAGAAGTAACTTCAATCTTTCTGTTAGTCCTTTCCAGGCTCATGGAAGATTGCTTGAATGGATCTTTGGATATGTTCAATTTTTAAAAGAAGTTCTTAAAGGAATCGTATAGTTACTTTGTTTTTTAAACACAAAATACTTATATAATCCTTACTCAAACTCAGAAAAGCTGTTCAACTAGTGTAATGCAATACCCTAGCATGTATAATATTTCTGGGGGTTGGTCAAATGGAAAAAAAATTGTATACTTTCTCTTCCTTTGTTTTTCTTTGCTTAGTAATATCAGTGTCTTTCAGCATTATTGGGAGCCTTGGGGAATTGAGGAGATTTCTTCTCTTTTCTTCCCAGGGAGGTTGTGGCTGCTCCCTCCCTGGAGGTGTTCAAGGTCAAGTTGGATGAGGCCTTGAGTAACCTGTACTAGTGGCAGGTGTCCCTGCCTATGGCAGGGTGTTGGAACTAGATGATCCTTGAGGTCCCTTCCAACCTTACCATTCTACAATTCTATGATTCTATGATTCTTTTTCCCCTCAGAAATCCCAGCTCTAAGAGGCAGGCATTCTGATTAAAAGCACATAGGACCTAGAAGTTGTTCTGGAAGCCCTAAGACTGATACTGCTGGCCCGACAATGATATATCATATTGAAGATGATTCTGATATTTCAGCAGTTAGAGGATCCCTGGGATCTTTCTCTGTTTCAGTGTCTCTTTCTGGCCACCTACTTTAATGAAATTTGGAGGAACTTAACTTTCTCAGAGATTGTTATTTCTCTATCAAATTGATGAATGGATTCAAAGGAGAAGAGGCAGGAGGAATGCTGAGATAGCAGCAGACACATGCAGTCCATGATAAGTGCCTTATTTCTTCACTAAATCACAGAGAAAATCAGTTATCATGTTATAAATTAAAAGAATTCCTATTTTTACAGATTTCACACAGGTAGCGTACAGCTACTTGGGCTGGGCTGGCAGAGAGAAGCCCCAGATAAATGGTAGCTCATCTTCTCAGCAGTTTCATGGGTACATACAGTCAGCTGCTCTGAGCAGCAAAGGAATTGTTCTGCTTCTTTGCCCAGGACTAAACCTTGCCAGGTGCTGCACAGGCTGGCCCCACTCCAGCAAAGCACTTAACCACATGGTTAACTTTCAACACATCAATTACTCATGGAGAAGTCAAGCCTGGAGAAGCTGCTGCTGCAGAGATAGCAGAGAAAAGGAAATGGGGAGGTGGTGACCTTATTGCTTCTCTTTCCCAATGGACCTGTCTGCAGAGCCTGGGGTGAAACCATCACAGAGGCTAATAGGTCAATGACCTGCTACTCTGTCATTGGCCTATCTCCAAGCTTTGTGAAAGAGAGGGGAAGGGAGAGGGGAAGATCTGTACAGTTTGTCAGATGTTATCACACTTGATAAGACAAAGCTTCACTTTCAGGAATTTTTCTTTCCTAGTTCACGATGAAAAAAAATTGGCAACTCAGAGATCTGTGGTGGCAAAGAGGAAATTCAGTCTTTTGTTCTTGCTCTGCCACTCACATCTGTGACAGGTTTCCTTTCTCCCTTAAGCTATTTCAGTTTCTGGCTCTTCATGTGTCAAAATAAATTTCCAAAGCAAATCACAAATACATGGGGTAATTAGAGCTGTCATTTTGATGTCAGGGAAAGCACTCCCTTCCCAAGAAGAATAAACCTGCTCAACAGCATATTGTGTATTGTAGTGGTGATGAAGAATTTGACATTTTTCTCTTTAGAGTGGGATATTTGGGGTTTTGGTTGGTTGGTTGGTTAGTTAGTTGGTTGATTATGAGTGTGTTTCATTTTGTTTTGTTTTGTTGGTTTTGTTTTGTTTTTTTCTCTTCAGGGAATGGGGTAAGGAAAAAGGAGAATTGTCTTATGCTGCTGCCTTCTCCGTTCCGAAAACTCTCAGAAAATGATGCTGAGAGGCAGACAACTATGCTTAACCACTAAAACACACAAAAGTGACCCTAGAGTCACCTCATGAGAAATGTGGACATCTAGCTGAATTGAAAGAAAAATTTAAAAACATATATTAAAAAATTAACATTCAGAAAATAAGAAAGATAAGATCCATTTCTCCAGATCTCCAGCAACAATGTTTGGGTGAGTAACTTTAAAAAGTACTGTTGCAAACATGCATGCAGCCCAGATCTTCATTCTTTCAGAGAGGACCTCAGGGACACATCTGAAGGTTCATTCACAAGACAACACAATAATGACATTCTCATAGAGAATCTACTCTCAACTGTTCTCACAGTTTTGTTTTTAATGTGAGCATTTTGTAATAATGGTAGCATATATGGAGATAATTATTTCAAATACTCTTTTTTTTTTTCTTTTTTTCTGTGACGTTTAAGCACACGAAAAACTAAATACTTTTCCAAACAAACCACCCTGCTTTAGTTTCATACTCTTGTGCTGTACATGACTCCTCAACCTCTGTGAAATTACAGCTGTCTCACCAGTCTTCTCTGGCACACGTGTAGCACCTCAGTCACAGGAAATTTCAATCAGAATGGAACCAAACCTACATTTTAGATGTGGAAAGAGTGAAAATAGTTGGAAATGTATCTAAAATGCATACTGCAGGATGAGAAGAAGAATGGGCTTTCTATTCAAGGTGCACTCAGATGTACTTTCTTACTGCTCTCTGATCTGCTTTTGGTGAGCCATTTACTTGCAGAGCCTCTGGGTCCCTAGCTCCACAGAAGGAATCATTATCATTCCTTTCTCCCATCTTTCATGTGTATTTTCCAATGTGGTGGAGGGGTTTTGTGAGCTGGAGGTACTGCTGTGACACACCAAGCAAGGAGAGAGGGCTTTTCTGAGGTGTGATGCAGATCAGCGAAGTGGTTTACCTCTGACATGAGTTTAAGGGCTCCTATCTGACCCATCTGCTTGTCCCTGCCTGTATACTGCAATTCACTGCTCTGTCAGTAGTTCCACTCTGAATTTTTCTGGAGGATGTTGAAAGCAGATCAGGAAACTTACCTAGCTGAAAAAAAGTTCTCTCCTCACCAACATAACTTCTCATTCAGCACAGTGTGGTCCCATCAACAGGTTCTAGTACCAGCAAGAGGGCTGTGAGACATAGCACAGGGATAGGAACAAAGGTTTCTTAAAGTAGCGTAGCTGTCATTTTACTCAGCAGCCCAAGTAAAACTTTTTAGGCTAGAGAAGCTTCAAGTAAGGTTATATGAGTCTCTGGTGCAACTCCATTAGGAAACTTTGCCCTCCTGCAGGTTTTCTATTCAAGCACCACAGTAGCTCTTTGCAAACATTAAGTGCTGTGTCCCTACAACACACCTGGCAAGCAGATACAGTATCGTCTTATCAGATGGGCAAAACCAGCTCCAGGGCAGTCATGACTGGCTCAGCCATGCAGCACAAGCCAATACAAAAGCAGAAAGAAGCAGAAAGTCCTAATTTTTGGACGGATGTTTTAACTACTAGACTTCTGCTGGAAATCAGTGATCATTGATAGAAATTGCTGAAACAATGATTTTTCAAGGAGCAGTAGGAATGATGCCAGGAGCAATGATATGATTTGCAGATGGCTTTCATTAAATGGAGTTTTTATTGGATTAAAGAAATTCAGAGAATACAGCTGAACTACGTGAAATACCTTGATCTAATCTTGAAGAGGCTTTTAAAGCAAATCAAACATTCTGCTGGGAATTTTTTAGCTCCACTGAAATTTCCTGGGGTATTCTTGGCTTCAAACAACCAAACAAATAATATCAAAACAGCCATGTTTATTAGTTTTATCACTGATGATGAGATATATTTTATACAAAATATATGCTTACACTTCTAAGAATAATTGTTATTTTTGCCAGCTCTTACCAACAGAAGCTGCGTCATGGTTTATCAATGAGTGACTGACTGGGCTACAAATACTGTAAGAAACAAAATTATTTTCTATATTAAAATACTAACAAGAAAGTAGTTATTACAATGACGAAACTAGCGTTGATTAACCTTTCCTAAAAGAAAGCTTATTTCATATTATATTCAGTGTTTATAGTCCATCTTTTAAAAATGTCCCTGTCTTTATAGTAAGTTTACTATTTGTGGTGTCATTTTGGCTACGAAGTTTTGGGAGTAGGGGCTCAAAGGTTAGTTCTATTAAGCCATATGTTACTTCCTTCACATATAACTATATCCCAACACAACCTCACCAAGGCACAAATTACCTTGATTTGCAATGCATACTCCAAATAAAGTTATATAAATGCTCACAAGTCTATTTCCTCATTTAATCTCAGATTTTAATATAAGATTTCTGAAGCTTTTTTTGTTCTAGGGACAAATACTTAATTTCATGGCTAGACTGCAAAGCTATGATTGAACAAGTTAAGTAAAAGTTTGCCTTCTTTGAATAGTCAAAAGAAGTAAAACAATTGCCTAACTATGTTTTTGAGCCTATCTGTGATTGTTTCAAAAAACAAGCCAAATAAAACTTTAGCTACACTGTCCTTCTAATTTTCAGCTGCTCAAAATTAGCTGTGGACCTCAGGCTCAAAAGACACCTCAGGCCCAAAAGCCACCTAGGCTGATGCTTCAAAGGCTGGAGATATCCCATCTAATTATGATTCATTAAAAAGAAAAAAATGTTTATAAGCATGGAAAATAATATTCAGGTTTTTTGTAAATAATGAGAACAAGTGGTGAGAAAGGTTAAAGGAAAGGATGGAGCACACCATTCTAAACCAAAGGAAGACAAAACCAAGAAAACAGCCTCCCACAAAATTCAGAAGTCCCATTAGCTGAATATTTAAAAATCTGCAAAAATGTTTCAGTGTGAAATAACTCCAAGTTTCACTGAGAGAGCAGCTAGCCACAAACTAAATCTCTGCATATAGTTTCATAACTGGTAAGTGGCAAAGGAAGAAAGGTTGTGTCTCCATACTTTTGACTTGTTCTAATATGATTTTTTGAAGTTGTTCACAAGGACACAAGATTTATATAATATCACTGAACTTCTCAGCCCTTTCAAATGCTGATTCCTGATGGCAAACTCAGTCCAAGCTGACAGAGTACTAGAAGCTTGCAAAGCTTGTGATTCTAAATGCTTTATGATTGTCAGGTACTGGAGAGAAGTTCACATGGAGGCATAGAATAGCTGCCGTGGGAGATCAACTGCATCAGCTGACACTGGAGACACTATAGACTCATAGTACTGAGGGTAGGGAAAGCTCTGGCCAGAGCTCACAGCTTACCAGGCATGGAGTCCTTCAGCTGCAGAACTGTACAGTCTGATGCTCGCTGAACAGATACAGTATTTTGTCATTGGTGATGTTTGGGAAAGAAACTTCTGCTCTCTTTCAGGTCTCCTTTTAGTTTTTGTTGTAGGTTTTTTGTTGTTGGTTTTAGTTCTGGCTTTTTTTTTTTTTTTTTTTTTTTTTTTTTTTTGTTTTTTTTTTGGTTTTTTTTTTTTTTTTTTTTTTTTTGTGATTTGCTTGGAGTTTGTTTTGCTTTGTTTTTCTTAAAAGAAAAAGAACAGGAGCTGAGCAAATACCCCTGTGTATGCAGGGATTTGGGCAACCAGATCATTTTGTAACAGCTGTTCTATTGGTCTCTCATTCACTTTCCAGAAATTCTTCACAATCTTTCCATCAAAAAAGTAAAAATTAAACATATTCTCAGTGTCTGCAGCAATTTATGATAGCATCGCGTAAGCCTCTAGTAAGGCTGAATCACCCACCAAGATTCACTGATTCTCCCTGGGGAACAGAAAGCTACTGACAAAGTATTCTTCGTAATCTTCCTCTCTCTTAATGTCCTATAACAACATTTCAGTCACAGGCAGGAAAAGATTTGTCTTGTGGACCCATACCTGATAGTGGCAGGGATAGAGAAAGGTGAATGCATGAAGGGCAGTAACTACCTGTGTTATATGAGCTTTTGAGCCTCTGAGGATTCTTTCTTAAGGACCCATGAAGGTCAGAGTTCTCCCATAACACTTGTTGAATCAATTTTCAGTCAAAATCCATATGTTTATGTCAGTGACAATCCAGTCTAAAGTTGTTTTACTTGCCATCTGCTTTATGGTGCAGACAGGACAACACTCAGCAGTGGCTATTCATCTCAGTGTTTATCATCTTAGCAGGTCTTGAAAATTTTATACTAATTTAGATTCAGCCTTCAGCCAGTGACATGACTCCTGACTCCAACTAGTCAGGAGGCCCATGATATCTCATTGCTACATGTGGGTGTGAATTTGAGGTTCTGGTAGTTGTGCACAGGCCTGGAAAACCCCAGAAGCCTGAATCTTGGTTCAACTCATAGTAACCTTAAGAAGCTGTTCAGAAATTGCCTTTATTGTTTTGTAGTGGAAATTAGCTGCATGGATTAAAAAGAATGACTGTGCATATGATACAGAATTAAACACAGGGATAGAGACTGGCAAAAGAGAAGGATACTCCCCTGGAGCATTCAACTGGATCTCTGTATTGGGAGACACAAAAGAAATTAGCCATCTGAGATTGATGTTGGAGAGTAAATGTGATTTGTATTTTATTAATAAAAGAGGTCTCCCCACAAAGGAAATTCCCATCATGGCCTGATGATGTAGCACTAAGTGGTAATTGATATATGAAATGCCAAAGCCTATAGATCTCTAGTTACACTGAAGTAGACACTCTCTTGGGCTTCTAATTACAGAGAGTTGGCAGACATACAGATTTCATCTTTGGGAGAGAAAAGGACTTTCTGCTCTCCTGCCAATTGGGATGACTAAGCCCAGTGCCAAGTTCGATGTACCTTCCACAGTGTTTACAAAGCAGTGCTCAATCCTACCTCAGATTCTTTAACTCTCTGGGTTTCAGAAAATGAGATAATAAAATATTTGTAATGGCGCCTGCAGCAGTGAGGCATCTTAGAGAGAAAAGCCAGCTCCTGCCTCCTAACCAGTGGAAGGCAGAGTCGAGAAGAAGCAATAGCACAGAGCTGCATAGGAGAAAACAGGAAAAGTTTTGTAATAGCTGGGGCACAAACAATGGCTCAACAACAGCTGGCATCCCTGGCCATTGTCCTGGCTATAAGCCTGAGTTTGCTTTCTGAAGCCATCCTAATGGTGTGGATTTGGCGCTCATGTACTGAACCATAGGGCAAACATGGGTTTGCAGGCACTGTGATGAAGGCAAGTTCCTCATGCTGCCAGGATACATCTGTATAGTCCACACCTGTTGTAATGACACCTGGAAAGGCAGACCTGCCCTCTTTTACTCTATTCAAATAATCTCTACACATCTTCCCTCCAATTTGTAGCACTGAGATCAGCAGTATCACGTCTGGCTTTGGTGATCTATGCTGACTGCCAAGATGGCAGATGATCAGCTATCTGATACTTAGACATCTCCACATAAAATATGTAAAACCTGTGGGCAAAAGAGCAGTATTTAATACTTTCTGGCCAAATTCTGCTCTCAGTTACACCAGAGGAATGCAACTCAAGTCAATATGATTTACAGGAATTAAGGGCAGCACATGGTTTGGGTTTTCTTTGAGATGACATTTAGATTCTAGTTGCAGCTAACGGGCACAGACAAATCTCAAAGAAAAGTAACACTGTTGTTTGTTTTTTTTCCCTAACTCCAATGTCAGTCCCAGACTAACAAAGCACCCTATAATATTTGTTTAGGCACTAAGTTTGTTAGCCTAACTTATTTTTAAAGTTTATCCCATATTTCTGTAAAAAATATGTAAAAAAATACAATCTCTTAATGCCAAATGTTCTCAAATACTCTTTTTCACAGGCTTAGTGTACACTAGGAAGAGCTCGCAAGTATAGTTATGTTGGAATTTTTATATCAATAAACCCCTGAGGGGTGGTGCGACTCCTGGCAGTTCACTGGCTCCAAGGATGAAATAATACATCCTGGCAACCCAAGCAGTTTTTGCCAACAGTGCTGCAAGGCTTTTTTTTTTTTTTTTT
>WBNM01036896.1:0-18524 GCA_013399055.1 Ramphastos sulfuratus | reverse complement strand
TTTTTTTTTTTTTTTTTTTTTTTTTTTTTTCTCCCTGGGACAGAATACCAGCAAAAACTTCTTCCAAGAAACCAAGCAGGGACTCTGTATTAGTCAGCTGCCTGGGACTGGCATGCAGGAGACAAAAGCATGAGTCTCTTCTCTGATCAAAGGGGCTGCATCAAATCTGAGTCTCTCTGCTAGTAAAACATTTCCCTAGCCTTGGGCCTGCTGGCAGCTGAAAGATTGCTTCATCACTGTGTGCTCACCTGTCAGAGCTTCTCCAGGACAGTTTGATGAACTGGAGGTTAGGATGGGAGGTAGGAAACCTGGGAGGCAGTCAGGCAACACAGGAGCTTGAAGAAGAGTCTCCTGTACCTCTGGCCGGCTCAAACATGAGCCTTTTGGCTAGCCTCAGAAACAGAGCTTTGCCTGTTTTTTAGCAGAAACACTTGTTTGGTCCTAAGAAGTTCTTTCCCAACAAGGGTCTTAATGCAACTGATGTGGCCCCGTGAAAAGCACAGTTTTTTAAAAGTTGCTGTTTTTCTGACACAAACATGCAGAACCATATGTCACTGAAAAATTCTGATCAACTTTTGTGGTAAGCTTAGGCCAAATGACCTAAGGGTTGCAAGGTGCCAGTTACAGATAGTGTTTCACATTCTTTCTTAGAAAAATAGTTATGAAACTACTGGATTTTCTCTCCCTACTTTTTATTTCTGAATTTCTTCCAATGCAAAATACTTTGTTCTCCCTGTGGAAATCAATCATTTACTAAATATTTAGTGTAATTCATATCTATGTCTCTCAAGTTAGCCAGTGTTTACACTCCAAAAGCAAGAATCTTTCTTCTCATGCCATAGTCACTCCATAGAAATAAACACAAACCACAGAACCCGAACAAATCCTTGCTGAGGCACAACATTTTAAACACCTTATGGATTAATGTTTATGGAGCCTGTCAGAGTTTTAAAACCACAATGAGAAAGAAAGGATTTCTTCAGCTCTGAGAAATGAACTTTTCATCAAATGTCAGCCCTACACTGAAAAAGTCGCTGCAGGTTGTTTATCCAAGCAGACAGGTCCTTATTCAATTGTTCATGATGTCTTTCTACTTAGTTCTTAGTATAATTTGTCTCACTGCCACCCTCTTTGCACTGTACCTTGATATGCCTCAGAGACATGCAGAGCCTGCAGCTCACCAAGAACTCACCCTAAGGGGGAATGCTAGCAACAAAGACCAGCTTGTCAAAACCCATAAAACTTGCTGCTTTTTGCTTCACTTTAAAACAAAACAAAATATTATCTTTTCTCTCAAGTGGTAAAGCAACACATGCCCAAATGAGTTCTTGACATTACAATACAGGATTTTTAAAGAGTTTTGAAGGCTCCTTGGCACTTATCAACGTCCTCCCAAGATTTATGACTGTCAATTAGTTTAGTAAAAAAAAACAACCAAACAACAACAGAAAAAAACAACTAATGGCACAAGATGCAACCAGTGGCTTTTGGTAAGGCTGTGAAGTCCATGAAAATTGCAGCCTCTGAAATATTGAATAAATCCAAAAGGGAAGAACTGATTAAAGGCAGAGAGGTAGCCACATCCACTACCAACTCTTTCACTGCTGCCACGGTATCTATGAGAATGTACCTGTACTTTACTAGCTGAAAAAAAACAGCCAATGAAAATCATAAACACAAAGAGAAACAGATTTTTTTCCCAAACGATGGCATTCTTTTTTCTTGAAGGTTTAACTGAGCTTATTGCACTGGTTTTTTTTTAACTTCTTCCTCTTTCTGAACAGAGCTTGGTAAGAAAAGATGACTCTCAATGGACTAAAAACCACAGCTACCCATTGCAAATTGGATTTTGGCTAGGTCAAGCATAGCAATTTTTACAGACCACAGCATGCTGGTATTTCCACTTTCCCATCAGAAGTGCCTGCTCCTCTGTTTCTACCCTCAGAAGCACTTGAAAAGTGAGGGCATCTGCTGCAGACCTGCATCACTGTCAGACCTGTTGAGAAGCCATTCCTGCTCTCCCTTAGTTGTAGGGTCCTCTCCACCTTCTTGCTCATATTTCCATTATTTCACCTGTGCAGAGGAGGCTTTTGTTGGGTAGTCACAAGTTGTTTTTTCCATCTGGCATACACAATCTTTTCTGTCTTTCCTTGGATAGTCATTGAGGGCCTCTCATGATGAGGGGGAAGGAAGGTATATGACAAGGGGTAGAGAACAACTTCTCTATGCCTGATTGCTTTCTGCTTTCTAATTTCTTAAAAGGCATCTCTGTGAAAGGTTCCAGAGTAATAGCCCTGGAGACTGCAGCCAATAAGAATTCAAAGTCATTTACCTATGAGGCAGGAACAGTGTGGGAAGGGACAAGGGGAAGTGCCTGGCCTGCTCAGGCAACTTTTACCTGATCCTGTCCTCTGTTGGTCTCTGCTCATGGTGATGGTGTGGCTCTGGTATGGCTCTGGCACTGAGCTCTTTTAGCCTTTGGCATATGGGCTGAGATTGATCAGTGTAGTGAAGGCTTTGCAAACGTCCCGCATCTGCAGAGGCATGGGAATGAAATGGGGTTTGGGTTACTACAAGTTTACAAATCTGAACTAGCAAACTGGTACACAATACAAATGTCAGTTCCATGAACTGGAAATAAGAAATATTCATGCAGTTTATCTAACCTTTAATTCCACGTTTAGAATGAGTTGAAATTTCCACTGCTATAATGTCATGTTTTTCCTGTGAAAGCATTTTCATTTAACTCTAAAACAAGCCTCTTCCTATTATTCTGAGAAGCAGTGCATATGGGATGCTGAAGTAGCACATCTTTAATAGCTGCCCAGCACCTTCCCAATAAGAATTTCTGTGTCTTTACATTCAAACTGTTTGCTCCTTCTTTTATTTGCAAGTATAAAGAACTTTCTCCAGAAGACAGAGGAAGTGAACAGCAATAGCAAAATACATTTGGTCAAGGAACAGGAAAAATAATAATAGGATATAAGCATATTATACATACAAATGCCCAAGGATGTCAAAGCTATCTTATGATTTACACCTTCTGGTGTTATGATCTGATTTTTTACTGCATTCTGTGTTACTTCAGGTACTCCACTGGCTGTCAGAAAAGCATTTTACATCCAGTATTTTACTTCATGTAATAGCTGTTTTACTGTATGATTCTCATGATTGGTGTAAATCTCATCATAAGCATTGGGGATGAATGTATCCTTCCCCGGATGTAGCTTTTCCTGATGACATTCTCCACACCATGGTTCATTTCTAAGGCTCCAAGAATCATGCAGAATCCTGTGGTCATTTCCAGATGATCAAGCAGGAAAACTCCCAAAAAGCTATTTTTTTTTTCTTCCTATTTTTTTAAACCTCCCTCTAACTGTGCTCACATCCTTCTTGCCATACCAGGTATTTTTTCAACTCAGGAGCCAGATGTTTCTTCTCTGTTTGGTCCTGATTCCAACCACACAACCAAGTGTAGAACCATCCCTAGTTCTACACTTCAGCAAAAGAGGAACACTTCTGGCCACAGAGCTGTGGTGATCCTGGAGGGTGATTTAGTGCAAGGTGAGTTAGTCAGCAGCAATACATCTCAATCATCTCAATGTATTACAGCAAGCAGGCTTCTGAGAAGCCTAAAGAGTATACTGGTGTTGGGTGATGGAGGAGAGCATAGCAGAGCTGTGTTTCTGTGAGATGGAAAGGTACTAGCACTGGTCTCACCCCACAAGACACAGAGCAGGGTTTCTTTTTTTTTTTCGTTGTTGTTACCCTGAAGGGTTAAGTCCTCTTCCTCATACTGGCTGCTCACTAAAGTGTGATAGAACTCCACACAGTAAGCTCTAATCAAGAAAAATGCAACATGCTGAAACTGGAAAATCTAATTGAAGGACAACACTTTTCAAAGTTATCTGTTTTTCCCAAGGACAACTAGCCATACAGAAGTCTGTTCCTCTACAACTGTGACTTGACTTACACATTCTGTCCCCTTTCTAAAAGGTTAGTTTGATGATTTTATTTTTATGATCTAATAATGCGTGGGCCTTGGTGTTTTGGGATGAGGGTTTGGCTAACCTTTGTAGCTCTCCAAAAACAGAATCTCAGCCTCTGGTTCCCATAAACACTTAAAAAAAAATTCCACCCTACATTCCACTAGGCACAGAGCACAGCTCAGTCATCAGCTGCTTGCTCATAGCTGTGCTGAAAACCTGTGTGTCGAAAAAGTTTACAAAAAACCATTTTGTACTCAAAAAAGTGAGTAAATGAATGCGTAATTTTTAATTTTTGCTTAAGAAGCCCCACAAAATCTGACTTGTCTCTTGGACTCCATCTTCCCTATTACTCATAGCAAACACCAAGAAGTAAGCACAGGATTTTATTATTGCTTTAAACATATGGCATATATGTGATATCACCTGTATCAAGTATGAAAACCTGTGAATACAGGTCTGGAGTCTCAGGTCAACATTTGTGAGCTTTTCATAGTCATACTAAAGTCATGGGAGAATGATGTAAATTGGTTTTGATTTGGTATCTTTGTTTCTAAAAAGCTAAGTGTTTATTCTTTTCAAATAGAAAAAATAAAACAATTACTTATATTTTGTTATTAATTGCTACAAGCCAAATCAGTCTTTGTCTCTGACCAGGACTTTATGCTGCTAAGTAATGTAGAAACATAGGAGAGAGAAATGTAGGCTCTATCTGCTCAGCGCAGAAATAACTGTTCTGTACTTGTTTGCGTATCTGTTAAGTGCTTGCATGTTCTCTAAGTATTACAAGAACAGTCTGCCTGTTCTGTAATATTATTTCCCATTATTTTTCCAAACATTAATTAAGAGTTTGGTATACCTCAAGCAAGGCTGCAGAATGCATGCACTGACTGGAAAACAGCAAACTTGAAAAGTAGGTGAGAAAGTGGGGTCTGCTCAGTAATTCTTTGAAGGAGGGTGCCAGGAATCCATAAGAGGAAAAGAGTGTCTTTCTAAAAATTGCATTATCCCTTGACAAACAAGACTTGATTCTGCTACAAGAAGCAGACTTCTAAATGCTTTGATACTCTAACCAGTTAACGCATCTTGGATTTAGTGCACTGGAACCTAACAGGATTTGCTTGCTGTAGCCTTGATAGTTAAGAGCCAGATAATTCTTCCTTTCTCACAGGATTTCCAAGATCCTTACAGAACAATCCTATTAAAATTAATGCATCACGGCCAACCTTCCACAGGATTTTAAAGCAACCTGAACAAGTCTACAACAGAGGCATAATGAATGCACATTTGCTCACAGTTCTTCCTCAGCTTCTTTCCCTTTTTATATCCCTTATCTAACAGACTGGAAGCTCTTAAAGGCAGGTAGGTTTCTTGCCACCGTGGTGGTGGCTGAAAGCTCTGCCTTAAGATCACTCTGTCTTTTACATTATAATACATTGTTTTCAGCTGCCTAAACCTTGCCAGTTTTTATCACTTGGTCTCACATTTTCCTTAAAATCATGTATGTTAGGTCAAACTGTCTTCTGTGATGTGGGGCAAAGAAAAAGAAATTTCAAGCAGTGTAGTCAAGTCTCTTGAGAAAAAAAGCTGAGAAAATGACGGTAGACAAAAGAACAGTGCATATTTCAACAAGGCAGCTTTATTTTAAATGCCACTGGTTTCTGGACTTCAGGCTTCTTTTTTCTTTTTTCTTTTTTTTTTCTTTTTTTCCTTCTGTCCCCCCAGAGTTCTGTCCTTTTAGTTATTGCCAAATTTGACTAAGTTATAACCGCTTAAAAACCTGCAGCTTGCTTTTTTATTAGGTAAATTTCTCATCTGTGCTGAGTATGGAATTTTTCCTGCAATGTAAAATCCAAACTGTTGTGTAGGTTTATTCTGACAGATTAACTGCAAGCAAAAGGACTGTCCACCACGAATCACCTTTGTCCAGCTGCACGCAGCAGTGCACAGGAGGGTGCTGAGCTGTATGCAAAGGACCCGTGGGGATAGCAAGCTACCAAGAGCGTGACAGGGAAAGCAGACATGGAAGGCTGAAGGGCTGCATTGTGATGAAGGGGACCTGGACTTGAATCGGTAGATAGGTTGGTGGAGGTGGAAGAGGAACTGGGAAGATGATTCTGGAGAGGGAAACTGTCTGCATTGATAAAGCAATGGGAATGAGAGGTTTGATGAGAGGGAAATGGGGTGAGAAACACACAGGAAATAACTGAGGTATGAAAGAGGCTGGAGTCACTACCATGAGAACAAAGCTCCTTCAGGCTCTGACAGACATCAGTGCTGCCAAGTTGCACTATCTCCTCCTTCAGTGGAAAGGGTTGTGAAGCCCACCCCGGGCTAAATGTCCTGTGCTGTCTACTGCAGGAAAGAGCAGTCTGCTATCTCTGTGTGAGATGCTGTTAGTCTGAGACTGATGTAGATCTTCATGGTGCAGAAAAGGGTCTCAAACATGTTTTGATCTGGACAATGCCGTATGATAGCTTTGGCATTATTCCCCCCGCCCCATTAAAAAAAAACACCAAAAGATACTACAGGCCACTCACACATACATGCACATATGTTGTATCGTAATTGAGTTTTTTAAAAAAAAACACTTTTGGAAAAGAGAGCTTTCCAAATTCTTGTGACTCTGGGTGCTCAGTTGAGACCTGGAGAAGCTGCGACATTATTGGCTGCCTGCCTTGAACATTGTGGGATCTGGAAAAGTCAGCAGTAGATGTCTTAAATAGGGCATTCAGCTCTATCTATTTCTCTCAATCTTGGCTCACCGTGCATGCAGCATGCATGCTCCACTGTCCTCCATCCTGAGCCCTGTCTTAGGCCATGCTTGACTATCAGGGTGTGATGAGCCCGCCAGGTCAGATCCGCACGTTTGGGGAAAAAAGTCACTTGCATGCTGGGAGCGTGCAGACTCCCTAAAATCCTTTCACATCCAATTTCTCTCCCACGGATATATACACCCTAGGAATAGAGCAAGCCCTGAATGCTTCAGACTGCCTGCTAGCACCCGTGGGGAATCTCTGCAGGCTGGCAGCAGGTCTGAGAGGAGGAGCAGAGGACTCCTCCATCGACAAAACTGCAATAAAAGCTTCTTTCAAGCAGCCGCAGGGAGATATTCGAGTGGTTCATAGTAAGGAAACAGCAAAATACCTCTACCTGGCTCCTAAAAGATAGAAAAGCGCGAACTGCCAGAAGGAAGGTTTCATCTGGCATTTAGTGCACGGGTTGCGGCAGCCTCGGAGAGACCTGCATCTTCCGGGGAAGCAGTCCCCAGTCCTCGCCTTGCCAGAGGGTCTGAAAGCTCCCACTGACCCTCGACCGCGGCCCTCCGCCCCACTGCTGCCCTGCTTTCGTCCCCGACAGAATTCTGACTGCCTCGGCCCTTGCTCCCCGCCCCGTGCAGTGCGCGGCGGGCGGAGCGGCGCACCGGGCGGGCGACAGGGCCGCTGTCGGGGCGCACCAGGAGGGGGTCGGGGTGTACCGGCCCGAGGGTTGGGGTGCGTCTCACTCCCCATACCAGGACCTTCCAGTATTTGTACACGCTGATTCATCAGAAGGCAGGGGGAAGCGGGGTGCCGGTGGAATGAGCCCTACGGGTAAGCAAGCCG
This sequence comes from Ramphastos sulfuratus, assembly GCA_013399055.1. Lineage (NCBI taxonomy): Eukaryota > Metazoa > Chordata > Aves > Piciformes > Ramphastidae > Ramphastos > Ramphastos sulfuratus. The sequence goes on along the minus strand of WBNM01036896.1, from coordinate 10,933 downwards.
GCGTCCTCTCGGGAGAACCAGGGAGGGTTAATCAGCGAGGCTCTGTGGGTCTGGGAGGAGAAAGCGGAGGCCGGCCTGGGGAGGGGGGGAGGATAAGAGGAAAAGGGGAAGAGCGGCTCGGTGAGGTCGCACACCGCCAGTCTCCGCAGCCGCGGCAGTGCCTTTCCCGCGGCCCCCCGCTGTCAGCGGACACCGGAGGAGTGGTGTGAAGGGTCCTCGCTTCCAGTTTTCAGTCTTTCCCTCCCACTCCTCCCGCCACGGAGAAATCAAGTCTGGGAGGAAAGAGAGAGACCCCCAGGGCTAGGCAGCAGCCCGTCTGAGGAGGAGGGAGGGGCAGCGCCCCGAGGGAGGCGGCAAGGTCCAGTGGATCCCCCCACAGCATTGCCTGTGGGGCAGGAGGGCTCCGGGAGAGGACAGGCTGTGGAGCATCTCCAAGCCGGGACTGACTCTCCACTATAGAGGGAGGGACACAGAGAGAGGGAGAAACTGCCACTTCTCTGCTATACTCCTGTCCCCAAATTTAAAGGGGTGGAGAAAAAGAAACTTAAGGGCCTACGCTGGGACCTCCCAGTGGGAGCAGTTGAAAAGGAGCCAAAACAGGCGTCGAAGCGGGGAGCGACATCCCAAGGAAAGTCTCCCTCCTCCGCTTCCTGAAGCTGCAGTGTGTCCGCCGCCGCCGCCGCTGCCTCAGGATGTGGGTGCCGTTGCTGCTGCTGCTGCCGGAGCTGCTCCCTGCCGTGCCAGCCCAGAAGCTCTCCGCCCTCACGGTAAGGCCGCCCTGCCTTTGGGCGCTATGCGCCCGGCGGATCGCTTCTCCGGAGCGCACCTGAGCTGATGCGCTCCCCCCGGCTCGGCTGCCGGGAAAAGGGCAGCTGAGCTTTGGGCTACGGATGGAGCCCAAGTTGAGGAGGGCAGCTCCACCGCAGCGTGTCCAGTAACGCGGGCGCGGCGGGCTGAGCAGCCGGCACTACCGCCCCTTCGCCTTTCTGCAGGGCAGAGAAAGGCCGGTCGCAGAGAAGTGTGAGTTTTCTGCCGGTCTCCGCAGAGCTCGGGCCAATATTAATGCTTTTATTTTCTCTAAAAGGAATGATGCTGCAGTGAGGTCCGCTTTTGGACCGGCTCGGATTGACCAATTTTGCTTTGTTCTTAATTATAAAGCAACGTGAAACAAGCCTGTTTCGCTATTCCAGGCTCTGTGATGCCTAACGTGGAACTCTGCGCAGAGATGGGTCAACCAATTCATTAGACTTGCTAAATAAGCCATAGCCACTTCTATAGCTCAGACCTGAGGTTTACAGCTAATAAGCTTAGTTCATCTTCTTGTAGAGCTTGCAGTATTTGCAAAGTTATGATTAAAGCAATCTGTAGAAATAAAAATATTTTCCTTAAATGTGTTTTTAAACAAGTGCTTGAGTAAACATAACGGGCAGTGAGTACCCCTTTCAAGCTGTTTTAAAGTGTTTTGGTGAGGGCCGTGCCCCTTAGAGTTTACTATGCTGAAGTTACAGGCGGTTGCAACCAAAGTGAAACACTCTTCTTTTTTGTTGCAGTATTTCTTTCTTTCTTTTTCTTTCTTTCTTTCTTTCTTTCTTTCTTTCTTTCTTTCTTTCTTTCTTTCTTTCTTTCTTTCTTTCTTTCTTTCTTTTTCTTTCTTTCTTTCTTTCTTTCTTCCTTTCTTTCTTCCTTTCTTTCTCTCTCTCTCTCTTTCTCTTTCTCTTTCTCTCTCTTTCTCTCTCTTTCTCTCTCTCTCCCTCTTCCCCTCTCCCCCTTTCTCTTCCTCTCTCCCTCTCTCCCTCTCCTTTCCTCTCTTTCCCTCTTCATTACTTTTTGAATAAGAGGGTATAGGGACAGGTCAAGGGGAAATGGCAGTGGGGGATGGCTGAGCTGTTCATACCTGAAATTCTTCAGAAAAAGTTTTGCCTTCTTGTCCATTTTTTTTTTCTTCAAATGATTTGTAGAGTAGGAGCTGCCGGTTGAAAACCTTAAAAGAATAAGATTGTTCCCAATGAACTTTATCGTGTCTGTCATTTGAAAGTGTAAGAGAGAAACAGTAAAGTGAATTTTGTCTTTTACTTCTTAAGAACATCATTTGAAGCACTCTTCAACTGTCAGGTAATATATATATACACTATCCTAGTTAACAGCTTAACACTGCAATTTAATTCTAATTTCAGTTTCACAAGTCAGAATTTGTCTGATCAGAAATTGCAAGAGATTACATGTTCTTTCTTCAATACTTAAAAAAGTTCTAACTATTAGCATGGAAGCAAACAAAAAATTATACTAAAACTTAATATGTCCAAATACAAAATATTAGTAACTGCTATAGTATCTTTAAGTGATACATCACTCAAATGATACCAAAGCCTTTTAACAGATGTGCATAAATCACTATTGAATATAACTGTCATTCAATGAGTGGTTGCCTGCCTCATAGAAGAGAAGAAAAATCTGTCCAGGGCACTTGGGCAAACTCCTTAAAAATGAAATGTCATAGACTCATGCAGATGTATTTGTCTTCACTTAGCTGAGAGATGTCTGAAGTCTCTGTTTCCTGTTTCACCCATCCAGAATGTATAATGTTCAGTTCTGTACACTATAGTAATGTGAATCTTTAAGAACCATGACCACAAAAGCCAATCTTGGTGGAATCTCCACCTTTTGCTGCCAAAACGATAATGACTTTGAAGACTTTAAGCTTTCTGACTGAATTAAACCTGAACATTTTGGTAGGGATAGCTAGATAGCCTTGTTCATAGAGGACTGTAGATAGTGAGCCCATGTAATTTTTCCTGCTGCCTGTGCTCTTCTAAGAGTGCTCTTACAGAGACAGCTAGCCTATGTGATTACTAGACCACATAAAATGGGTGATTAATATCCAGACACCTGAAGGAAGGAAACGACACACAAACTCATGCACACATGATTTTTACATCTTCCCACAAGACTAAACTTTGAATGGGGCAGTCTTATTTCTACTATTTCTTTACTTTCTTATTTAAGCAACAACATCAAAACAACGCTATTATAGCAACAAATACCACAGCACTAAATCATACTTTATCCCTACAGATATTTTGCTTATATCTCACAGACTGTGTAACCGTTCTCAAAGATTCATGGATAGTATCTACATAATTATAAGGAAAACCAAACCCAGGCCGTGTAGAAAGACCAAGAATTTTCACGACTTCTTTTTAACCTGCCATGCCAGCGTGTGATGACGGAGAACTGCCATTCATTTCTACGTGTCAGATAAAGACTTTGTTTTTATTTGTGGTTGGAAGAATGGAAAAGAAAGATTGATATTTTCATAAATAACCAGAGGCCACTGGGACAGAGCATATTTTACCATTTTTCATGAAAACTGTGGTGATTATGGGGAAGGTGTTCACATCTGTGATGACATCACACTGCATATATGACATTTGCTAGGTGATATTGGTATCAGGGGGACAGTTTCCTTAGCCATAGTGGTAAATCTGCCATAAGATGAACATTAATAATGATGTGATAACAAATTAAAGTTCCCTCTAGCAAAAGCAACTCTAAATTTAAGGTTATTTTCCAAAAGGTGACTACATGGATCAGATGTTTTTTCCTTGCCTGGATGTTGAACAGATCTGGGCTCTAAGTTACAAACTGAATGATGGCTGGGTAAGGAGAGGAATATCAGCACCTGTCTTTATGTTTTTCATTTGTCTAAACAGATTCCTGGACTGTCTTTATGTCTTTGCTAGCTCCAGAAACAGAGCTTATATTGTTTTCAGAGAAGACTCCCAGTAGTTTGTAGGACTGTGTCACCATCTAATTAGGAATAATATTTTTGTTTTTCCTGTAGGCAGGAATACCCACAACAACCATCCATATCTATAGTTCAGGTCAATATGTGATTTTCAAGTGTTGGAAGATTTGCAGCAGTCCAGTAGCAATAAATTACAGAGTTTTCACACAAATAACACCTCCATGAGATTTCAGACTGCCTAATAGTCCTATGTGAGTGCAGATCTGCAGGGACTGATGAGTGTATGACTTCCTACAATATTGATAATAGCCATCAGCACAATTTCTTGCAGGTGGATGCATCATAGAGGTCAACATGTAGTTGAGATCCATCAGACAGTTGAGTCTGGTCCCCTGGCCTGCATGGCTATGTCTAAAGTGAGTGTACGAGTATTGTAATATGTCCTTTTCTACCTACACTGTGGGCCTGATCACTTACTTAGGTCCCTTTCTGTATACCAGGGTAAAGGAGGGACATGGGGAGTGGGCAGAGGCACATCTGAATCTGTGTTGCAGAGCAAGGATGTGCACCAGGGTCTAAGAGTTTCTAAGTTCTTGTGTATTCTCTGGTTTAGAGATAGCCCAAAGCTAGTTTGAATTTGTAGCAATCTTGGCTTCTTGTCATCAAAAAACAACCTCTCCTAAAGTTACTCTTGGACTCTTGTCTCCCGAGAAGGAGCATATTGCAATAATAGACAAAGTGAGCGGAAATACAATATTCCTATTCCAGTTCTGAGTTTCTAACTGAGCCACAGGGGTGCATGAGAGAGAAAAGCGTTATTTAGTATTGCATTTATTGTTATTTCAAGTAAACAAACATTGGCAACAGAACAATGGCTTTCATTCTGGGAAGGTAAGCTGAGAGCTGTCTCATAAGAAACCATGAGATCTGGAGGGACTGTAGCCAATTTGGCTTCTCCTGCTTTTTCCTCCTCTTCTGTCAAATAGTAATGTAAAACATTCTTACATTCCAGAAAACATCTTAAGTAGCCTTGTCCTTTTACCTTGTTTATGGAAAGGCAGGTAATTTGCAATTCTTGTAATGTTTTTGCAATTTTGCATTTTTATTCTACTCTGCAAAACACACCCATTCTTTTTGCATGTGTGAAACCCACGAGAGCTCAGTTTTCTTGTTGTGTTGTATTAGAGTAATAGTCGTATCTTGAGGATATAGGTATTTTTGTTTTGAAATGCCATGTTTTGAAGAAAGTTCATTCTGTTCCTCTAATAAGTGAGTTTATTATCACTGTACTTAGAACCACACTTTGGCATTGTTTATACTGTATTTTTGAAATCATCAGCTTAGCTTTTATCTCAGTTTTGGCATTTGTTGTGTGTGTGCATGTGCTTATACAAACAATAGGACACAAGTGTTTCTTATTTTAAAATCTTGATGACTTATAACATACCATAAACTATTTAATTTTATTCTTTCAAAGCCTTTCCGAGCCGTGTGTCCTTCTCAATGCAATATTGATATTAGATTTTACAAAGGAAGAAAGTCTGCTTGAAATGGCATCTTGAAATGAGCACCTCTGCCTGTTAAAAGTTCCTTTCATCAGAGTCTGGAGATTCAGGGAACAATTGTTTTCTTTTTCTCCCTTGACACATGCTTTGTGAGTATTCAATAGCATTTTATTCTCTGGGTACCTTTCACAAAGCTCATCAATATAAGACGGACCACTAAGGTAGTTCAGTAAAGAGAAGCTAAACATAGCCAAAATTTTCCAAGTTTAGGACCCACTTGGATGGCGCCTGCAAATCCAAACATTCAGAAAATTTACTCTAATTGTGACTGAAAAACCAAGATTGTAAATAAAACTGTAATTGGCTTCAGATCCTAACAGCATTGTTACTGCAAATAGGCATTGGTACAGCCAAGGGTACATCAGCTCTGAAAATAAAACACTTTCAACAGTGCTTCCTTGCAATAAACTCTCAAGACACTTCTCATTAAATAAAAAAAAAAAATTAAAAAAAAATCGCTGAGACTTATTAATGAAAGAGTCAGTAAAACTTTTGACCAGGGGTTAGAAGTCATTTTCTTACGTGCAGATAACACAACTGTATACCTTATAATGTGGAAGGTGTAATGCACATGTCAGACTGACTGCATACTCATTTTAAAACCAGAAGTGAAGAGTAAAAGTGAATGTGAATGGGAAGAGAAGATCAGGACAAAGGTAAAAAAAATGAAGTAGATCATGCATATTTTGGTCACTTGTGAAGCTTTCATCCTTCTCTTATTGCCCATTGACTACCTCAAGGAACAGCTATGTGTATTCCTTGACAGCTGGCAAACCTGAAGGTTTGGTTCATTTTGAGAAGCCTCCAAAGGTTTAGCTGCTATCCAAAAGCTATCTGAATCCTGTTGGTTTGTAAATTGGGTTATGAATCTTTTCAATATCTGGCTCACTCAGGACTTTGCTAGTGTTTCCATTCCTTCAGCCAGACCAGTTTCACCACAGGCAGAACCATTTTCGCAGTATTTTGGTACTTCCATTTCCTGTGAGGCCTGAGATCAGGAAGTACAGAGGCGCCTGAAAATTAAAAAATGAATAAGATTTGTGATCAAATGCCTGTATTTGGACAGCAAATGAGGTCTGAGTTTGGTTCGGGATTGGCATCTTTTATCTGAACAAATTCATATGTTCTTGGGGAAGCTGCAAAATGAACAGAGGCTACATTTTGCAAAGGACTTACAGATTTCTGAAAATGTTTGTGTTTTCTTTGGTATGAAACTCAAAATGCTTCTTAATTTTCTGTTTGATTCAGTAATGTATGTTGAGGTAGATTTTTAGGAAGCTCGGATGAAAGATTCTCAACGAAGCTCATTTCACAGAGAAAAGTTGGAATGCTTTCTTCAGAAAAATACAGTCAATACAGTTTTCAGCTGTATTATCCCCTCTCCTCCCCTCTGCTGACCCTCTACCATCTTTAACAAAATTCTGGTGATGACAATCATTTTCATTCCAGTGGCCCCTTGTAATCTCACAGGTTATGCTTCTGTTGACATTTCTCTATCTGCTTCTAGTTATTCATTGATAATCATTGCTTTCATATTTATCTACATTACTAGATAAAATACTTTCCAGTAGAACACTGAAAGTGGAAATGTTTCAGGAAAAAACTTACAGTTTACAATATGCTGATATTACACAGAGTAATTTATGCTAAAGGGAAAAGAGGGATAAGAATAACTTGTAGCAGGAAATTGGACATAAGTAAGAACTGGGCAGAGAAGTGCAAATATAGCATAAATAACTGCGTTTTTTCCCTGCAGCTTTTTGATCTTTGCCTAATTGTCCCATCTACATAGGGACACAGTTACATGGTAGTGCAATGTTGTGCATAGGATGTATGGGTATGAACTGGTTATGGGAAGGTGAAAGTGTGGGGACTGGTATTTAGATTGGTGTGAGAACAGCATCAGAAGGTTTCTTAACATGACTTCAACAAATTATGAGTGATCTTCAAAGAATTAATGTAGTGTCATATCTTACAGCAGAACCTGTGGAGTAAGTTTATGTTGAGCTAGTTCCCCAAACTGAGGTTTTAGCCAGTTGTTGCAGAGCAAGAAATTGCCTTAATGAGTTAGTAACAGCCCTTCAGTGATTTTTTTTTCCCCTTTCTAGTGTATCAGCTTTTAAAAATGACCACTAAGTATTTCATCAGCTGTTTAAAATTCAGGCTAATAGAGAATACATCCTATACTTGTTGTCAGAGCGGAAAGAGAAAACATTTCCTGAAGGTGACCGTTTCCAGCTCTTTCGCTGGCTTGCTCAGTGTGGTGCTAAAAAACTCACTCAAATATATTTATCTCATACCTATCCATTTTTTTTTTTTTAACTTTAAGCTGCTTGTTCTGTCATCTTCTAAGTCACTGAGTAAAGATGTTTTTTTCTGTTACCTTGAATTTGTTTTGAGGATGTAACTGTATACTTTTCCTGTCTTTTAGGTCTTAATTTGTAAACTGTATAGAAATTAGCTGTCATACATGTGCTATAAATCTTTACCTCCCTGTCCTAGAGCATCTGAAGTGTACTTACATGAAAAGAAAGGAAAAATCCATTGCTCTGGAAGGCTTGCTTTATTTGTGCTATGGTTTTATGCTGTGTTTCACAGACTTTCAGGATAAAACTGCTGCTATAAAGTGATCAGAGTCTTTTATTTGGGCTAGATTTATCACAATTTATCAATATTTAGACCTTTGTTCAGTACTGAAGTGAAAGATTATGTTTACAATGTAAGTAGCTCAGGAGAGGTCTATACATTTTTGGAAACAGAAGTAGTGTCAAATAAAGAATCATTTGAACTGTAATCCTGATGAACTCACTATGATCTATACAATGAGCTGCAGTATGGACAAATGTTGTAGATTGCAGACACACGTGGATTTCAGGGAGTGAAAGAAACGATTCAGTTTCATTATCTTTTGCTTGCTCTTATCTGGAGGAGTGATTGAGGTTTGAGTAAAAGTCTGCTGTTGAATCTCATTAATACTTTGAAGTAGAGGGGGAAGGGATGGTCATATTTTGGTGGACACACAAACTGTTTAACCATATTTTAACCATAACACGACTACAGAAACAGAAATGCTGTTAAACCAGACCATATTTCTTAAGTATCACAGAGGACAAAGTGACCTCTCTGAGATCTAGGTCATGCAATCTACAGAACTGATTCCCAACCCTTTTTCTTTGCTAAGTGCTGGTCTTTACAGTGACATCTTTCTACTAATGGTAGAACTTAGGGTCTGGGATCCCTTTCTGGAGAATGCAAGGTGCAAATATGGTGTTGTCAGCCTAGCAGAGCCTAACAGAAAGGCAGTGATATTAAAATGTGAGTGCTTCTTCTAGGGAGGCTGTTATGTGTGTGCCATAGTGGCTGTGGTGTGCTTGCCTTCATCCTGAATTTCTATTTCTACAGGCATCCAAACACATTGATTCCTATTTGGGAGGATGAAGTGAATGGTCTTAAGACCAATAGCAAGAAGACTTGCTATCAGAAGCAAGTATTGTAAAGATAGTTTGAATATGGTTTCTGAATAGGCTCTAGTTTAGATGCCCCAATTAATGCATTTATTTTCTTGTCCGTCTGTGTAGGTGAAGAATAATTTAATGCATTTAATCAGTGTTTTAATCAGTTTTAATTCACATTAATTTCNACTCCCAAACCATCACAACATTGACATCTAGTGAAGACAAAGAGGTGTCAGTGGAGGTGACTCAAACTATTGTATTTGTCAATCCTGTGGTCACTTTGTGACAGCTTTTTATGCCAGCAGTGCTGTACATCACTGGCTCAAAGCCAGAGAGCAGCCATCATGTGGACTGAAGTACCTGTTAGAGTGCAAAACCACTGTGGCAAATGTCACTTAAAAAGTGATTAATAAGTTGCTTAACTATTAAATAAATGAAATCAAATAAGTGAGACCTGGTCCCCAGTATGCTACATTGTAGTGGAGGATAGCATGTACTGTAAAGATACCTTTATCCTCACAAGATGGCACAGAAAAGCAAAAGTCTAGCAACAAAGAAGACCTTGATTTGATCATATGTAAATTTGTTTAGGAAATTATCTCTTGTCTGTAGGATGACTTACTTTTGTGAAACAACCGCCAAAGACTTCAGAGACATAAAGTGAGTGGAGAGAATTTTCTCCATTTCTACTCCTCTGCATTCCCTTGCAAATACAGCTCAGTGCCATCACTTGTGTAGCATCCTCAGAGGCAAGGAGGTCACCTGTCTTCTATAACACTTTAGGAATTCACCACGGGAGGGAGTTCAAGAGCAGCACCGTCTGCTCTGTCCCCTCTGGGAAGGCTGCAAGTAGTGGAATCCCTTGTTTCTCTATCCCACTGGGTAAGTCTTCAGAGGAGGAGGGAGAAAATTGGAAGCTTTCACTCTTTAGTGCTTGCCACTCAGCTGACCATCAGATAGGCCTCCAAACAGGAAAAGTCTCAAATGGAAAAATATCTCAACAGAAACTAATGAAAGGTAGAATACAGTTCTGTAAAAAGAGAATGTCTTTAATGACATGGCTTGTCTTGATATTAGTTAACTACTATTTGTGAGAACTTGGAGTGGGGTGGTGTGGACAAGAGAGAAGATATGGCTTAGCATATGAGCTGACCTTGACTGGGACAGAAAGAGGCATTCAGCCTCCCCAAAGAGTATGTCTTGTTCATTTCATTACATTTATCCATATTGTTTCTTTTTGCAGAATTTATTACATGAATTCTGGTGAGCAAGACAAAACAAAGCGGACAACTTACTTTACACACTGTAGTTAATGGGATTATGTTTCAGACTGTGTCCTCCTGGGAAGGCAGTTTTCAAGCACGTCAAATTTTTGATGGCTTTCAGCCTAAGTGGATTTAGTTGCAAATCTGAACCTTGAACATGAGGTTTTATCTTTCTATCTTCTTGAAAGGTTCCATAAATTGCATTTCTGAGAGAAAAGGAAAGACTTCTTGAAAGAAGTGTTCATTGGTAAATTGGTCTTCTGCTTAACTTTCCTCTTTCCAGACGCTGAATGAGACCCTGTGCAAAAGTTCTGTCATTGCAAAAAAGCCTCATTCTTGATGGGCCCTCTTAGTCTACCATTGTTATCAAGTTCAATGATAATTAAATGTAAATATTGAATGACACTAGCTTTCAGATAAGGTGAACACAAATAATGGAGGGCATGCAAATAATGGAGTTACTGAGGCAGTTACGACCACAGCCTGGATCTTTACATCCTCTGCATATTATCCAAGGTGGCTGCTTTGTATAGACTTTCCAGAGGATGAGCTTTTGGTTGGTTGGTGTTGTGTGACATTTGCTTTCTTCTGGCTGTCAGGCACCTCTTCTGTTCTCCATGACTTTTCAAAAATTATGGAGAGAGGCTCAGCAACAACATCAGCCAGTTCTCTCAGCACTCGTGGATGCAACCCTATACATTTGTGTGCCTTCAGTTGGCACTACTGATCTCTAACCCAGTCCTGACTGACTAGTGGAGTGTCCTCTCCAGTTCTGCTCCCTTGCTTCTAGAGAGTGAGATTCCTGACAGCTGGTCTTAGCAGTAAAGACTGAGGCAAAGGAGGCATTCAGCAACGCTGTCATCTCTGCATCTCCAGTTACCAAATCTCCCATGTTGTTCAGTA
>WBNM01036894.1:0-10916 GCA_013399055.1 Ramphastos sulfuratus | reverse complement strand
GGCCTTGAGTGACCTGTGCTAGTGGGAGGTGTCCCTGCCTATGGCAGGGGGTTGGAATTAGATGATCCTTGAGGTCTCCTTCCAACTTTACCATTCTATGATTCTATGAACCAGATTTAAAAATGCAATGCTCTTGATCAGTTTCTTTAAGCTTGACAGGGTCATCTTTTGGGGTAGGAGTAGTTAAATTCAGATCTGACTTTTACAGCCTGATGCCTCAGTGAGTGGAAGACCACATCTTCGAGCACCTTAAACCATCCCTTTCTCAGGTTCTTGCTGCCAGAAGCAGCAGATGAGCAACAAATTGTCTTTGACAAATGTGGTGGGACACGTTGGGAGATCTGACGGGTACAGAGAAATGCAGAGAGACAGAGAAGCCTGAACAGAGCCATTCCTAAATGAGCAACCCATGAAGGAATAAACCTGCAGCAAAAAGCACAGAGAGCACAGCAGCCAAATGCTAGGGAAAGGTCTGAAACAGGCTCTGCCTACAAGCACCTCCTCTGGTGTTTGAAGGTGTCCAGAGAAGGGCAGCAAGGCTGCTGAGGGGCCTGGAGCACAGCCCTGTGAGGAGAGGCTGAGGGAGCTGGGGGTGTGCAGCCTGCAGAAGAGGAGGTTCAGGGCAGACCTCATTGCTCTCTGCAGCTGCCTGAAGGGAGGTTGTAGCCAGGTGGGGTTGGGCTCTTCTGCCAGACACCCAGGGACAGAACAAGAGGACACAGCCTCAAGCTGTGCCAGGGGAGGTTCAGGCTGGATGTTAGGAAGAAGTTCTTGCCAGAGATAGTGATTGGCATTGGAATGGGCTACCCAGGGAGGTAGTGAAGTCCCAACCCCTGGAGGTGTTTAAAAGGAGGCTGCATGAGGCACTTAGTGCCATGGGTTAGTTAATGAGAAGGTGATAGGTTGGACTCGATGATCTTGGAGGTTTTTACCAGTCTAATTAATTCTGTGATTCTGTGACATTAAATTACACTGCTTAAACCAGGCCTTTCTTAAGGAAGTGCTTTTTAATGGAATCACAGCATTGTCAGGGCTTGAAGGGACCTGACAACCTTCTTGCACCCAAATGATGCCCTTCTAGGAGATCCCCACTGCCTTGGGAGGGTGTCTATTCCAATTAAGTCACCTGTTGTGTGTAAAGTATGAATCAGACTTGCAAGATGCTAATTGCTATACATTTCTTAAAATAAACTCATGCATTACCCAATGAATGGCACAATGTATTTATAGCAATTATTTGTTTGGGTTTCTTTTTTTTTTTCAAGTAGAAGTTAATAAAATGCTAATAGCCTCAGGTGTGAAAATGTGGAATTTAATTTGTGCTAATCTGCCTAAGCCTGGGGAGTACTGAATTCACTCTATGTGAGGATAATTCATTTGCAGTATCCCTGACTGGTATAAACAAAGCATTGCCAAGGGAAGGTGCAATAAAAGCTAACAGAGAGGTGCAATCATTCCACTAGCCTGGTGTTTCCCACAGGTAAAATGCAAACAGAACAACCTTCCAAAGCCTCTCTAGAAAGAAGTTAAATTCACCTGCTCCAGACTGGTTTCAAAACACCCATAAGGAAACAATAAATGCTTTGGAGAAGCATTTGTGAAGATCTGTTTATTATCCCTTTCCATCCTTGCCACTGAAAGGAAGAGCAGGAGATGGACAGGTTTACAGAATGGTTTTACTGTTGAGTTTGTTTGAATTCCTTTTTTTCCTGTTTGAGGGAGTGCCTCTTTCACATGCCTGGAGCTATCATTTTCCATCCTCTTCCAAGCAGCTTCCCTGAGGGAGGTGGGAAAGAGGGGCAGAAACACAAGACCACCTTGGGGGCTGAAGCTGCTGCAGCTTGGACTTGTGATGNCAGAATGGCATCACCCAGCAGAGCCTGGCTCCAGCCTCCTGGCACTATTACCCAACACCATCTAATCAACCAAACCATGGCACCAAGTGCCCCATCCAGTCTCTTTTTAAACACTTCCAGGGATGGTGACTCCACCACCTCCCCAGGCAGCCCATTCCAATGCCAATCACTCTTGCTGTGAAGAAGTTCTTCCTAACACCCAACCTGAACCTACCCTGGCACAGCTTGAGGCTGTGTTCTCTTGTTCTGTCACTGGTTGCCTGGGAGAAGAGACCAGCCCTCACCTGGCCACAACCTCCTCTCGGGTAGTTGTAGAGAGCAATAAAGTCTCCCCTAGCCTGTGTGGCAGCAGGGCCTGATCACCCAGAGATGTCCCTCCATGAAGGGAAAGGGACTGATGAACACCTCTCTCCATCAGCAGGCTGATGATGAAGGTTTCTAGACAGCAGAGTGGGAAATCAATGAGCCCAGCTTTCTTCCAGCCATCACTGACCCCAAAAATCAATGCACAATGCTTGGCTTTTGCTGCAACAGGACATGTAGAATTATGTAAAGCCTGGAGACAAGATTAGCTTTTCCAAGCCATAAACCATGCTGCCTGCTCAGAAATGACTGTGGAGGACAGAGCTTGGGGAGTATGCTTTGATCATCTGTAGGCTCAAAGGCAAACAAAAAGGTTTCCAATGGAATTGTTGCCACTTGCATGTCTCTCTCTCCAACTGTGTCTCAATTTCTCCAGAAAGCTCACCAGAGATGAATTATGCATGCCTTAAAACGCTACAAAGGCACAAGATGAGCTTAGCTGCCTGACTGAATTACTCTTTTCAAACATCTACCACTACATTGAGACACTGTAAAAAGGGGGTTTAGGTCTGACAGTCTAATGCTATCACCATAGAGATCTAAAGGAGTTGTGTTTTTTTTTCTCCCTGATGCAAGGATTAACAAAAGGTGTCTGTTGGAATGACTGAGAATCAAGGAGACAAAGCATGGGATCATAAACGTTTCACTAAGCCACCAGCAAGTTCTGCCAGCTATCAGCAAAGTGCTGTTTTAATTACCTTCTTAAGCTTCAATAAAAAAAAAAAACCAACAAACCTACCCACAACAGAGATTGAAGAACCATGAGGGTGCAGTCTGCCATTCTGTCAGCAAAAGGAAGTCTCAATCTGATGCTCAAAAAAAAAAAACCAACCCTTGAGAACCAGCACTGAAACCTGAGGGGAAGTGTTCAATCACCTCATTTCTTTCAGCAGCTGTCACAGCACCTGACACAAGAGAGGAGGAAATACATGTCCTGATGTGCACACAGACCTCCTCAAGGTACAGCCACTGTGATTAACCAAAAGCTTCAAATTAAACCAATAGCTCTTTTTGGTCATTTCGGATTAAAGCAACTGGGAGAAGTTTTCAGCAGAATTTCCAGGTCTCAAGACTTACCATCCAATNTCAATCTCCTGGCCATACTCCTCTTAATGCAGCCCAGGATCCCATTGGCCTTCCTTGATCTTCTGGACACAGTCTTCTTAACGACCCCATCAGGCAGGTGGGTAGCAAAGCACAGCAAGTGGTGTTTCATACATTACCATGACAATAAAGTTATTGAAACTGAAAAATAGTCATGTAAAGAGAGGATAGAAGAGGATTTTTCCATAGTACCTAGGCTAATGCATTCTTCTGAGACCTGCTTCCTTCCCATTCACTCCCAAAAGCAGGGGCTGGACATGCTGTGGGTTCACATGGCCTTTGCCTGCCAAGCTTTCAAAAGCAACAGCACAGAAACAGGTATCCTTCCCTTCACAGGCAGCAAAGATGCAGAAAGAACACCAACGTGGCACGAGCACCAAAAACTCTTACCAAGTAAGGAGTAAAAAATGGTGCCCTTGAGTTTGGTAAAGCCACCAGCACTGGCAGATGTCCCCCACCAAGCAGATGGATAAACCTTGGGTACCACCATATAACATTTCAGCCCCCACAAATGCAGAAGTGCTTCACAAGCCCAGACCCCCAGTCAGTTTGTTTCACTCACAGATCCCTTTAAACATTGATTAGCTGAATAATGAACATCACCACCACACATCATCTGAAGTGGATAAGAGCACAAAAATCTCCTTATGACTAGAAGAAAAGATTTAGGTAAGCAGAATGTAATTACTGAGCTGTTAGGAACGAGAGGCACAAGAGTTTAGCATTCCCTCCACAAAAGCTCTTACAAAATCCAGAGGCAAAGATCCTGAGTTGACCTCTCATGCATCACAGTGCCACCACCAGATGCACATGCTGGCAGCACAGTGGCAAACATTTGGGTTTTGCCCCATGGAGTTAAGGAGCAGCTGTGTCATTAGTGACACTTGCAGTGGGACCTACTGCCTGCCTTGCTGAGCCTGGAGGAGCTTCTGGATGAGACTGAAAGATTTTCAGTAGCAAAAGGCACAAAGAGCAGACTGACCAGGTCAGAGGAGAAAGCACCTGAGCTTCCATGAAGTTCCACAGCAATGCCTAACACTGAAAAGTAAATTTATCTGCTTTCTCTTTCTGTTGCCAGAAACAGGACTGTTCTTTTCCTGAATCTCCTGCAATTATTAATAATACTTCAGGCCAGCTTGTGGGAAATGATGGAGACAAGTTTTGCCTTTACTGAGACAGAAAGCCTGTAAGTAGTAGGCAGTAAGTAACACATTTGTTTAAAACAACTACACACCATAAAGTAGTCTCCAAAAAGTTGCCTTTTCCAAGCCTTTGATTTTAGGGTTCTATACAGTTCAATGAATTATCTTTCTGCTGCTCCTGGACCAAGTGGGTCAGAAATGCCATGCAAGAACAAGCCTCTAGGTCACCTAGCTACAACATCATGCAGTTTGGACTTGCCTTCTCTTTGCTGTGTTGGTACTGCTACCAACTATCTTAACTGAAAGAACTCAGCAAAGGTGAGTTATTCAGCACCTAAGGATCCATCTTAGCTCTGCAGTAGAAAATAGGCATTGAGGCTACTTCACAAATAGATGGTTCCAATTAGAACTTTGGCATGAACACTCTGACTAACTCTCACACAACATTTGAGCCTGGTGACTCCAGAGCACCTGTATGGTACATGCTGACACAGTGGAACAGTCTCACTTTCCATTCTCAACCAAGAGCTCTATAACCAACCTCTAGCATCAGGGAGAGGCTCTCAGGATCCAGTCAAAAGACCCCAACAAAGATAAGGATGCTACTCAGCCACAAACCTAAGAGTCTGCCATTCTTACAAAATACCAAAGATACATTGAAGCCTCCTGGTAAGTAAGACACTTAAAATAGGATGTTTGGGGACCACCAAGACACCTCCAATCTCCACAGCTTTGCTGATCATCAGGAGATCGACTGAAACTTCTACAACCCTGTTACAACTAAAAGGGTGCAAATACTGAGTGGGGTTTTTTTGTTTGGTTTGGTGGTTTTGTTTTTTTTTTTGCTTTAGCAGGATAAATTGCACAGCACTTAGTCAGGATTGTGCCCACTCTTGAATATTTTATCATTTTAGGGCTCACACGAAATGAAAGGGATGCACAGAATTACCACTGCAGTACTCACTTTGCATTATTTACAACCTCAGAGGCTGCAGCAGTTCAGCATAATATTGGTAACATAAAGTCAGCATTTCCCCTCAAGCAAGGCTTTTAGTTTCACAGTCTGCAGTGGAACATGATGGAAAAAGGTCTGTGAACCTCCCTTACACATCCCATCCCTCACCTCCCCTTTGTAAAGGTTTGATGTGCAAAGGATCCAAACAGATGAAAACTCCACAGCACTCAGCAGAAGCAGGATCAGTAAATCTCTGTGCCCCTACAGAAGTAGGCATGGCCTTGTTTCACCATCCTGCCCAGTTAATTCTCACCCCATCCTTTTATTCTTGCCTTGTTAAAGTCCTCTGAAGTTGCCCTCATTTCCTTCCAAGTCTTGTTCAAGAGCTGAATGCAGATACAGAAGAACTCCTCAAAGGATCTGTCATGGGTGAAGAACATGGGGTGGAAATCGTTGCAGGTCTCGCTCGCTAAGAGAAACAAAACAGAAAGACAGGGAGGGTGAAATAAAATCTCCACAGGCAGGAGCTTCAGAAAATAAGCACCAAATACCATCAGCCACAAAGTTCAGAAAAGGCTGTACCTAGGAGGAATCCCAGTTCTAGTAGAAAAGGATCTGAAAATATTATCCTGAAAAAACAGCCTCGCTCTACGGTCTCAAAGACAATGAAACACTGCCTAAAGCGCTTGGCAGGAGAGCAGCAGCTACCTGTTTGCCTGAATATTCTCTCAATGTGTGCTTTGTTTGTGCCAAGTTTTGTTGTTCAGGACAGGACAGGTAGACACAGGGAAGAAGCTGAAGCCTCCTCATCAAAACAACAGCTACCAGCATGTACCACACTGCCTGCTGAGATCCAAACCTCCAATCCCCATCAGTCACAAACCAGCGTTGGATCGATGTACACAGTGAAATGGGGAGCTCTGCTGACACAGCAGGTGAGCTACCAGGCTGTACATGGATACACACCACAGAGGTAACCAGAGAAATCTAGACACAGAGGTAGGAAGGCAACTGATTCAACTTCTTCTTTGATAATAACTGGAAACAAAAGAAATGGATCTTCTGTCGCCTACCCCTTCTGAGATGGAACTAAAAACAGGAGTCCAACAACTAAACTTCCACTTCTTAACAGCTTTAAGAAAGACAAAATAAAAAGAATACTCTAACAATGACCCCTAAGCCAGAAAGCTCTCTTTGGCAGCACTGCTGTGAATCTCCTTCAGCAAAGAATGGATTTTGTTTCCAACAAGGGCTGAAGCAATGCTGAGCTCTAGGTACATCTGCACAACCTGTGAACGGAAGGGGCTTTAGACAAGGACTGAAAAGGATCCCAAGTCCCTGCCATGGACTTGCAGCATCCCCTCAGGAGGTTGCATATTTATGTTCTTAAAAGACTAATAAATTGGACTAAGCCTTTCTTTGTATACCCAGTCCTCAAATCTCTTGGGTTCAGCTTTCACCTCTGCATAAGTGCTCCTCTGGACTTGTCCAGCTGTGGCTCTCCTGTCCATACAGCAATGCTTTCCCATACTTCAAGATCAAACAGTCACTACCTTAGGCAAGCTTCCTCCTGTGCAAAACCAGCAGAATTATCAAGCAGTAGGATAAATCACTCTTTTCCTCAGGCTGGCTGACTGCCTGACATCTGCTGTCTCTCAGTGGAATTGGAGAAATTAGAACTAAGACTCTTTGGAGGAGGATGTGAACGGCTGTGGCAGGCTGACTCCTTCCACCAGCTGGAAGCTCTTGGTCCTGCTACCTCTTTTAGATGCAAACCCATCCCTTTAGTGTGCTTACAGTCACCTCTGCTGCACCACAAGGGACATGAGATGTGCTTTGAATCACTTGAATCCTCAATGAAAAAGGTTTCTGGTCTTTCCCAACATGTGACAGTCCAATTGAAAAGCAAAACTCTGGAGCTTAATTGCAAATCTGAAGCTTAATTTTAACCTCAGGTTTACTAAGCTTTCAGCAATTCCTCAGCTACATAATGAGAATGAGAGTTAATTTTGGGACACAGGTTTCACTCTAATCAGCTAAACTCCATTTACTTCAAAGGATGTGCAGTCAAGGGGGAATTAGTCAAAGCAGAGAACTGTATTTATGAGGTACAACTCACAGGATGTCAGAGGGTGGAAGGGACCCAAAAAGATCATCCAGTCCAACCTCCCTGCCAGAGCAGGACCAGACAATCTAGATCAGGGCACACAGGAACACATCCAGACAAGCCTTGAAAGGCTCCAGAGAAGGAGACTCCACAACCTCTCTGGGCAGCCTGTGCCAGTGCTCTGGGACCCTTCCAGTCAAGAAATTCCCTCTTGTGTTGAGGTAGAATCTCCTGTGCTGCAGCTTCCATCCATTGCTCCTTGTCCTATCCCAAGTAGCAAGTGAGCAGAGCCTGTCCCCCCCCGTCCTGACCCCCAGCCCTTAGCTATTTATAAAGATTGATTAAATCCCCTCTCAGCCTTTTCTTCTCCAGACTAAGCAGCCCCAGGTTCCTCAGCCTCTCCTCATCAGGCAGTGCTCCAGTCACCTCATCACCCTTGCAGCCCTCCCTTGGACCCTCTCCAGCAGATCCCTGTCCCTCTGAAACTGGGGAGCCCAAAACTGAAGGCAGCACTCAAGATGAGGTCTCACCAGGGCAGAGGAGAGGGAGAGGAGAGCCTTCCTTGATCTGCTGGACATACTCTTGTTAGCATACCCCAGGATACCATCAATCTTCTTGGCCACCAGGGCACATTGCTGTGCCATGGATGTTCTCCACCAGCGCTCCCAGGTCCCTCTCCACAGGGCTGCTCTCCAGCAGATCACCTCCCAGCCTGTACTGCTGCAGTTTATTATTGCTCCCCAGATGCAAGACTCTGCATTTGTCCTTGATGAACCTCATTTGGCTCCTCTGTGCCCAGCTCCAGTCTGTCCAGGTCTTGCTGGATGGCCAGACAGCCTGCAGCTGTACCAGCCAAGCCTCCCAGTTTGGTATCATCATCAAACTTGCTGAGCAGACTCTGTCCCCTCATCAATGTCATTGATGAAGACATTGAACAGCGCCGGACCCAGCAGCGATCCCTTTAAAGGAATAAGATGCCTCAGGCATCCCTCTCTGAGCACCTTCAGCTCCCATTCACTCCACTGGAGCTGCAAGGGCTCAGCACTTCCCACAATCAGGCCTTCAGGCTGTAATAACCTGAGAGACACAACCGAATAGGTTCTCAGAGGGCACTTGTCTTTAAATCATGGCATGCTATCAGGATGAGAAGCTATATAATAACAGCAGGCAGAAGAATGCAGTCGGTAGCGCCGCTGGATAAATCACAGCGTGAAATGAGGCAATAACCCCAGACTCACACTGGCCTTCCCCATCCTCCTCAGGGCCTGAGCTTAGCACTGCTCCTGCTCATAAAAATCAATAAATCAGAATTAATGGAAAGGGTAGGGATGCTTGGGAACTTGATCTTCATTTCTGACTCTGGCTTCTTAAGATAATCAGCCCCAAACTCTACCTGCTGCCTTAAAGGAATGGAGCACTGCATGATGAGGAAAGGCTGAGAGCCCTGGGGCTGTATAGCCTGGAGAGGAGAAGACTGAGAGGGGATCTGATCAATAGCTAGAAATATCTAAGGGCTATTCATGGGACAGCAATGTGCCCTAGTGGCCAAGAAGGCAAATGGGATCCTGGTATCCTCCCCCTCTACTCTACCCTAGTGGGGTCCCACCTAGAATATTGCATCCAGTTCCGGGCTCCCCAGTTCAAGAGGGACAGGGATCTACTGGAGAGAGTCCAAGGGAGGGCTGCAAGGATGCTGAAGGGACTGCAGCACTGCCTGATGAGGAAAGGCTGAGAGCCCTGGCGCTGCTTAGTCTGCAGAGGAGAAGGCTGAGAGAGGATCTGAACAATGGCTGTGAATAGCTGAGGGTTGGAGGCCAGAAGGAAGGGACAGCCTCTGCTCACTTGTGCCCTGGCATAGGACAAAGGGCAAGAGATGGAAACTGCAGCACAGGAAGTTCCACCTCAACAAGAGGAAGAACTTCTTGACTGTAAGGGTCCCAGAGTACTGGCACCAAAGAGGTTGTAGAGTCTTCTTCTCTAGAGCTTTTCCAGCCCTGTCTGGATGCGTTCCTGTGCAACCTGCACTGGATTCTCTGTTCCTGCTCTGGCAGGGGGTTTGAACTGGAAGATCTCCAGAGGTCCTTCCAATGCCTAAGCTCATGTTCCGCATGCAGAATCAGAGGTGTCACCTCATTTTCCTACCTGCTTTTGTAAGTAGGCAACATACTGTGTTTTATGCCTTGCCAGTCTGAAAATAAGAAAGTAGAAATCACTAATATTGATACAGATGGAGAAAGTCAGGCCTGTTTGGAAAGCAGGATCAATGTCTTAGAACACAAGACAAGTCCTAGGAAAAACTCAAAGCCAAATGATAAACAGCTGCTTCACACCATACTTGACTTCAGAGAGAGCTTTCCACGTCTCATAAATTCTATCCAAAATAACAACATTTGGTGGAACACTCAGAAACTAAGCACCTCAATGGTGTCTCCATTGTGGCACATCTCGAGGCTGCATGCAGCTCAGGTCATGTCTGTGCTCTCCTCAGAGTGTTTAAGCAGCTAATGAAAGATGGAGCTCTCTCCTCCTTTTGACAAGGAAGATGAAGGGAAAGGCAATTCTGTGTCCCAGTGGTTTCAAGACCAGACTAAGCCTGAAGCGCAACCTGCTGTCTTACTCCACTCTCCAGCCCCAAGGCAGCATCTTCAATACCACAAACTGGAGACAAATTTAAAGCCTGTCCAATTATACTAATTACAAACTTCTAGGATTTGGTTTTGGTTTGGTTTTGTTTGTTTTGTTTTTTTTTTCCAGTAAGTTGCAATTTCACCAGATCTAAACTGAAACAGAAGTCCCTCACTAGATGAATCTGAAGACCTACCTGCAAAATTCCTACCTTTAAGCCCAGGGCTCTCTAACCTTCATTTTCCCAAGCAGGCACTAAGCACATTTACAACCACACATGGCTACAAAGCAGGGCCACAATTCATCATGATTATTTAATAACACCATCAAGTTTTAATTATGCCTCTGTGAGACCACCTTCGAAAGGCAAGTCACAGATGTCTGCCTGACATAAATCAGGGGAAGATCTTGTTGATTTTCCCTTCTTGGCACAAGGCTCAGTGCTGTAGATCAAAAATGCCACCTCTCAGGATTCGAGTAGTCCTTCAAGCTTCTCACTGATCTATAGCTGTGACTTTGAGGAAGAAGCTTGGTTCATTTCTCATCATCAATTGCATTGCCAAAAAAAAAAAAAAAAGAAGAAGAGAGCTAATTTGTACCCATGTGATTCTGTGGTTCCTTCAGTGTGTATTTGTAGTGTCAACCCAACAAAATTTTGCCTGTCAGTTCATTCCCTAAACTACAGCAAGGGCGTTCCAGCATCCCAGACTATTTAAGAGATGAACAGATCTAAATAGAAGTAAAGAGTGAGTGCCCATTGGAAT
>WBNM01036893.1:0-11095 GCA_013399055.1 Ramphastos sulfuratus | reverse complement strand
TCATGGAAAGAGTGATTGCCCATCAGAGTGGGCTGCCTGGGGACATAGTGGAGTCACCATTCCTGGAGGTGTTTAAAAGGAGGCTGCATGAGGCACTTAGTGCCATGGTGTAGTTAATTAGAAAGGTTAGGTGATAGGTTGGACTTGATGATCTCAGAGGTATTTTCCCACCTGCTTAATTCTGTGATTCTGTGATTTCTACTTCAGCTGGGAACCTCACAAAAAGCCTGTGTTTGCTGGGGCATTGATTCTCTGTTTCAACTTTTCAGCATTTCTGACATAAAATGTTTTTGATATTTTCTTCGGTATTGCATCCCACAAATCTAACCTAAGAATGCTACTTCTTCACACATCTCCAGCCCATAGACCTTTCTGTGTTTAACCAGCTTTTTCACATCTCCCTACACACCTCCCTTCTGAGCAGCTCTCTTAGTGTGCTCCACAAATCTACACAGCATCCCTAACTACTTAATAAGCTCTGAGAATATGTTCCCTAATGTAAAGATATCAACTGAAGACAGTAACTGTGCTGGAGAACTTAACTGAAAAATTACAAGAGAAAAGGACATAGCACTGTGAAACTGGGGGGAAAGAGTAGCTGTCATATTCCAGTATATATATGTGTGCATGTAGAATGATTTTACCTACTGTCTTAATGCTTTCCTCCCTGCTTTCCTGGTGCTCTTAATGGCAGCCCATAGGTATATGACATACTGCTGTCTTCATCAGTACATGTAGACCTCAGGTTCTTACCCTTGAAAGTAAAAAATAATTTTATATTTTTGTTATCACCACATTTGACAGATGAGAGGATTTTGTGCATATGCACAAAGGAGATTTTGTTTATGAATAGAACAAGCAAGTTCTTCCTTAAAAAAAAAAAAAAAAAAAAAAGACTTACTTCCCCTAAATGTGCTTCTTTTAAGTTTACCACAATTTTTCACCAGCGTGGTGATTGACAATTCACTTTTCAACCTGATGGATAAATTGTTTTTTAAATAAAAAAAAACCCCAATATTGGCTTGCTCAATTCCAGATAGTGTGGCTTCAGCCTCTGTATTTTAATAAGTATATTAATAGAGTGTTCATAGTCTATTAGCCAACATTCCATTTCCAGGTCTTTCCCTCATTGTAAAGTCCTTGTTTAAGTCCTCAGACATCTTTTTTCTCCATGACACATTCTTCTGCATTTGTGCAAGATGAATGTAAAATGGATAATAAAAGAAATTGGAAGCTGCTTGTGGAATATGTAAGCCTCTGGTAATAGAGTAAAGAATGTGCCTGTACAGCATACACATATACTAGAGCAGCAAGTGAGAAGAACAAAGCAGTAAAAGGTATTATGAGGATATGACTCCTCAAAGCACATGGGTACAATAGAAATATAGGGGCATTTCTTTATATTGAGCTTTGGGGGATGCTCAGTGTATAGAATCACAGTCTTCACACAGTAACAACTGACAAGGAGCCAACTGGGCCTGGCTAATGAAATATTCTCTTTCAAGGGTAACAGTGGACTCTCTCAAGGCTTTTTATTCCTTACTGAGTTAATTTCTTAAGATAACGTTTGTCAAATGTGGCTGATAGTGAAGTGTGCAGGTGAGAACTCAAGGATATCAACTTGCAGTTACAAAGCCAGATGTAAAAGAATGTTCTGTGCCCTAGCACCAATCCAACAATGAAGCAATGTTATTCTTACCTTCTAACAATCTAATGGTGAATTAAATAGCTGTATAATGTCAACTGGAGAGAGATAGGGAAGTTCAATGGAACAGCCATTTCCAGAACTTTGTGTTCTCTGCTTCTGGTACTTATGGATTTAGATAGACACAGGATCTTACAGACACTAATGACTGGTAAATACTTCACAGATTTTCAAGGTGGTGGGGTAGAGTTCATTCTGAAAGCCTGCAGCTTCAGAAAGCCTGATCTACAGACTGGACTACTTTACCAAACAAGACGTCTAATTAATGTTTCTTTAGTAACCCAGAGGGCTTCCCTGGATGAGGCAAGGCTCCCTGTTGTGAGGGAGATAGCTGGGGAG
Source organism: Ramphastos sulfuratus (assembly GCA_013399055.1). NCBI lineage: Eukaryota > Metazoa > Chordata > Aves > Piciformes > Ramphastidae > Ramphastos > Ramphastos sulfuratus. The sequence continues at coordinate 9,051 of WBNM01036893.1, read as the reverse complement.
GTGTCACATTACTGCTATTTGTTTCCTACCTCCTGTGACAAAGTAAATTTGACCTCATCCATTTACATTTCTTTTGCATGTTCTTTCCCTTATGGTCACCTGGAATGTGAGCTAGAGGCAAAGTTGTAATGGGAATAGACAAACATTAGCATTTGTGCATTTCTGATTTTTCAAGAGGTGAATGTACATTTCTTTCACTTTGTAAGTGATAATGACTATGTTTACTTTCCTGGCTAAATTGAGTATTAGTGGTAACTTTGGTTCTTAAGGTTTGAGTAATGATTTCATGACAAGCCTATAATTTCTAACAGTGTACAAGCTGAACACATTGCAAATGTTGTACACATTGATTGTAGTTCTTTCTATTTGCATGCTATTAGCAGCAGGCAGACGGATTTAAATGTGGAGGGGGGGAAGTGAGGGGGTGGGGCACGGAGGTTGTATTTGCTATTTAACATTATTAAAGCATTTTATGTATTCATTTAAGGGGGAAATAGAATAAATAAGATTGTCAGGAAATGTAAACTCTATTATTGTAAAATAGAAAATGTACATATGATGTGTGATTGGTTACTTTTGTCATGTGCTGCTACTTCTGTTTTACCGTTTTGTGATTGTAACTTTTCTAAGTGAGAGGAAAGAATTCAAAGACCTCACTATGACCATAGGAACACTTTAATAAATGACCTCCCATTAGCACATGCACTGTGACAGAGCTGTGAAGGAAATGGTTTGCACATTTTATCAAAGAATACCTGTTACATAGGAGCTGTAGCAAATTCTCTTTCTCCCAAATTATATTCTTCAGAGTTTGTTCTTCTGTAAACTCTAGTGTGAAGTCTTTTCACATTGATGTGTAATATTGTTCTATAAAGGAGCTTGTTTGTGTATGTTTGTATTCCTTTATGTAAAGAAGATGGGATTTTTTTTTTTTCTGACTGTGCAGAAAACAAATTGTTTAGTGAAATGGTTTATGTGTGCCTTCAGGGTATCTCAGTTATAGATCTTCTCATATAGGTAGAAGAATAAACATATCCATTAGACTGCATGTAGCTGTAATTTCCCTCTAAAAAAACCACCACCACATCTCATCATCTTTTATACAGTTTTTGCAAGTTACAAGTTCTCTGTTATGATGTTCTGCAAATTCAGTTTTGGTAGTGATTTGGATGCATCATAAATATCTGTATGTGTATTGTATACAACTGTTACCATTCACAGAAATTACTTCAAACTCCTTAAAAAATACATGTATTGAACTGTGTTTGCATACATGAGTATATCAATATTGAGAAGCTTCTAGATGGGGGTGAAAATCAACTACAAATACAGAGCACATTAAAGCATCAGCACAAAAAAAATATGGCATGCAGTAGAAACTGTGAGCTGAATATATTCCAAAACAATACTATAATTCTCATTCTAGGTTCTTTGGATTCCTTCTGTGTCAATGAGGAAAAGTAACAGAACTTATAATATCTCCTATTTGTCACACTTACCTCAGAGGTGCTTTGCAAAAACACACAGAATCCTAATTGCACCATAAAAAAGGGAATTATTAATAAAATGGGAAAGCTAAACCCTATGGACTGTGAACCATTCACATACTAACTATAAACTAAATCAAATTAATCCAACCATTCCAAAGGGAGCTATATAATTTGACTAAAGTAAGGGAGGAAAAGAAGCCCTCAACAGTTTGATAGAAAATATTAATCAAATAGTTTGCTACTGAATAACAGTTTCTATGTCAACGAGTGAGCGTAGTAATTAGGCATAAAATTCAGTATTTCTGTTTTGCCAGAGTCTGAGTATAAATTGATATCTTGATATGTTTCTCTGTTTTCTACCAGCTTACTAAGAAACAATCTCAAATGACTTTATTCTGTTTTAAAATAAGATGGAACTAGTCCCAGACTTTTTCTGGAATCGAAATAATTATAGCCTTGTATTCAAAGAGGTAAAGTGGGATTTTTCAGTTGGTTTTGTTTGGTTTTTATTTTGTTTTGTTTTGTTTGATGGGTTTGGGTTTTGTTGGTTTTTTTTTGGTTGGCTGATTGGGTTTGAGTCTCTTTTGTTGTTGGTTGTTTGGTGGGGTTTTTTTTGCATTTGTTTTGGTAAAAAACTACTTTCTCCTCGAACTCTTACTGCTGGGAGAATTCCCTTTATTTGTCTACCCCAGTTTATAGCCATGTAATTTTACCAACCTCTGAGGGGTTGTGCCTGATTCACACCAGTGAGTGAGGACAGTTAATGACCCTGCTTCCATTTTGTTTCTTTGTCACCTTCAGCAGCAAGTGTGGGGGAAGTAAGGGTCATTTATCACAGCTAAACTTTTGTGCTTTCACTGTAAGTGCACAGCTCTTATTTACTGTCTGTAACACAATGAGTGGCACATCCCTAGGACAACAAAGCAGGACTCGTTGTGCAATGCCATCACTCATCTGTGGAGAGGCAATAGTGGCAGGCTCCACTGTGAATGGCAGAAAACTCCTTCAGAAGAGGAGAGAGGGACCAGGGCAGAAGGGTTTGTGATGGAGCACTCTAGGTGAAGGAGAAGCAATATTTGCTTTTTCATCTCTTACGATATAAACTAAGATATGACTATGCCTTGTGAAGAGTTATGTATTCCAGTTGAAACTGGAGTCTCACCAACTTTAGAGCCTTGGACATAATTTCTGGCTGTTGAGTTTGAGTTGTAATTTTGGTTTGTTCCTATTACAATTTAAACACAAATCTGCTCCAGCAACATATTGTATCAGGACCATAGTTTTTGTCTCTTATTTTGCCAGTAATAGCTTTAGCCAAAAATTGCAGAAATGAGCATCCTTCATTTGGGATCATATTAATGCCTACTGTACTTACTGTAGGTTCACAACATCACAGACTGGCTGAGGTCAGAAGGAATATCTGGAGATCCCTGTGCTGACAAAGACATTGGTCCTCAGATAAGGTCCCATGGCAACAGAACCCAAAATCCTGCTGCTGACACCAGTTTGACAAATTGCAAGAATCCGTTATCAGTAGTCTCTTACTCCATGCTGGCAGGACTGAGGAGAACACCACCTGGGTCTCTATGCTCCTGACTGTCACCTTGGATACTCTCCAGGTTGCCTTAGCAGTATCTTTGGTGCCCACATGCAAGAACAGTAGAGGGTTCTAGTTAGAGAATAAGGCAAATGCCAGTGGTGTCCCTGCAGCATCTTGGGTCCTGGCACCCAGCAATCAGCAACCTTCTGTAGACAATAGATCAGGCTGGCAGGTTGAGTGCCTTTGTCCCCTGCAGCAGGAAGTCATCCACAACTGTCACTCACTGCTTCCTTATGGTGGTCTTGCATTGTTCAGGGTCAGTTGTCTCAGATGCCTTGGTTGAAAGCACAATATGTTTTTTTCAGCCTTGAGGATAGCGAATCCCTGTTGTACCCTCTGTCCTGATGAGATAGCTGCTCCAACACCTGCTAAGCTACATGTCCTGTGGCACATTACCACCCTGCTCCAAAACAATAAGGCTTGTCTGAACTCACAGGAGGACCCCTTCTCTACACGCTTCTGAAATGCTGTCCTTGGAGGCTGTAATCTGGGCTTTGCTCTTATTAAACCTTCTCCTAGCACCATATAGATGAATGCTTGACCCTCCCTTATAGAATGCTTGAAATAAAAGCTCCCTGCATCCTTGGTCAAGGGCAGCTGGCCAGGGTTCAAAGCCCAAAGTCTGCTGGCCCAGAGAGACAGCTGTCACATTAGGTGGGCATTCTTATTTGTTTAGGCCTTTTAGATTGCGTTAAGGGTAAACAGTCTTCCAGTTGTAGTACTGGTGGAGAAGAGATCTCTATTGTAACTGATTAGTATCCTTGCTGAAACCCTTACGGTGGCTAATTGTTGCTTACTTCTCTCTGTATGTTCCTCCATTTATCCACCCCAGATGGCCATCTGATCTAATTTGGTGTCCAAGGCAGACATAGCTTCTCATGGCCTGCCAGATATTAATGCTTTGCAGTAGCATAACAGATCCTTCCTCTCCAGAGGCAGGCAGACAGATTCACTTGCCTAGTCCAAGGCAAAAAGTGATCTGTGCAAGTACTGACACTGTGCGCTTTGTCTGCAGGAACAGGGAAACTGTGCTGCTTTTCGTTGTTGCTACTCCTTCCCATTTTGAGAAGGGTTTGGATCTTTTAATAAACATTTCAATTTTAAAACCTGGTAGTTGTGATTGAAGCCTTGGATTTGCTTATACAAGTTTTACATCAACTTTAATGTTTTCTGGGGCTATTTATCATGAATATTGCATATTAACCACTGTATAAAAATCCTTTGATTTTTTTTGATACAAAGTGTTTCTCTTTCAGAGAACACATTTCCCCAAAACACTGCTACAGGTAATGTTCATATCTTTTTTCTTTAGTTGCTGCTTTAAGCATGGCAACTGCATTGGACAGAACCCAAATGTTCTTTGAAACTGATTAAAGTTTAATCATTGAGGGAAAAACAGAATTAATAAATGCCCAGCTGTGTTTCTTGATCTCTTTTTTGGTTTGTAGTTAGAAGATAAAAAGAGACAATCACTCTTTAACCATGTAATTAATTTAAATATTGGAATAACTTAACATTCATGGATGCATCTCTGTTTTATCTCCTAATTTTACATCTTTGTGTATCTTATCATGAAATGCATAAAGATTGTTGATTTCATCTGTGTCCAGGCCTGTGTCTGCAAAGGAAAAAAAAAATAATTAGATTATTCTTAACAAAATAACATACCAAAATTTAGATGCTGGCCTTTGCTTCTGTGGACAAAGGTATTTTGATTTTTTAAGGAAAATATCAGGGGCTAAGGAAATTTGATCAGTTTGATTTACTGGTGATGTCTTCATTAGTCAGAACAAATGATTAATCTCTCCATTCTGAAGTGGCTATTGTGTTGTCACAACTAACCATTTTAATTTTCAGGTTGACATCCAGTCAGAAATAACCCATTAAGGGTGATCAAAGCTCACGTGAGAAAGTTTTTTACGCTAAAATGACAAGTGGAACTGTTCTGAAGTCCAGGGAAAGTTCTTTGTGCTGTAACCTGTGGGGTTTGCTGTTGCACCCTGACACGTTGCATGCTGACACCTAATTTCTTCTTCCCAGTGTTGCCAAATTTCACCTCTTTGTCAATTTTGCCAAGGTAAACTGGAGAGCCAGGAGGAAGATGGTACTTCAAACCCATGATGGATGAGGCCTTACTGGATCACCTCCCTAGACATATGCTGTGATCCCCAACATGGTTTTGGTTCATGCTAGGCAAAACAAACCCCAAAAAAACTAACAAACAAACAAACAAATCAACTGAACCAAACCAAAATCGAAACAAACAAACAAAAAAACCCTGAACATTGTTCTGGAATTACTGCAGGCCAAGTGCCATTCCCCAAAAAAACAATTTGAATGTTCCAGGGAAGGGTTTATAGTATGCTTTTATTTACTGATATAAATGCAACCATGGCAATTTTGTTCTGGTATGCCTGGTAGTACTCACAGGACCCAGATCCTTCAGCTGTGAGTCTGCCCCTATTGGAGGTTAGTCAGGACCACTAATTAACAATAGACTCTCCTCTGGTATAAGGCTTTCTAGCTTTTCAATGACACTTTTCACACCCAAGCTGGAACCATAACACCGCAGTATTTTGCAAGTTGACAGTATATCTGTGTGGTGTAATTAGGGATCACATCAAGTCTACTGAGCTAGGAGCTAGCATAGGTGCTGTAACAGAGAGGCAGAAACTCCATTTCATTAATTTAAAATGCTGAGTCTCATCTGTGATTTTAGCTAGTTCAGGGATCTCCACACACAGAGTGCTTGTGGGTGGCCAATCTAGCTCATCTTGGAGAAATGTAAGAAGTGATGTTACTTTGGCTTGCGACTTTAAAGACACAAAACCTTAAATTCCCTTTCAGAATGAAATTCAGGTATGTGCATGCACNCTGTCATTGCAAGACCTTGTGTATATATATGCATGTGTTTCCTTTAGGAAAAAAGGCATCCTCTTGGGGTGGTCTATTGGTTAATACACAATTCAAGCTGAAGTCCCTGCCTTGAACCAGGGTGTCCGTAATACAAGGTAATGATTTTAGATTCCCATAAATTCACAAGTTTTCTTCCAGTGTAGGAGCTAGATCAGGTTAATTAGGAAGCCACAGGTACTTCTTGTGTGCACAGCATGCATGTAGAATAAACATTGTTCTCTCAGTGCTTCAGTATCACCTTTATTTGTTTCATCATCCTACAAACAAATAAAAACCTGTTGTCTTCTTTTCAGCTGTACAGTTACAGCTACTTTTTAAAGACTTTAGAGTAACTCACAATATGCTTATTAAAGGATATACAGATACTGAGTTTTCATTTGAAAAGCAAATAAATTCTCCATTGTTTGTAAGGTGTTACATATTATCTTCTAACAAAGCCTGTGGAACTCCTGAGCAAAAAGAGAAATTGAAACCTTTTGTTAGCAGGCTGGTTGCTGCATATGATTTTTTTTAGCATGGCAGGAAGCTTACATTCTTTTCTCTTGCATTGCTTTTATAATATTTTTCTCTGTGGGAAACTCTTTGGAAAATTACTTATGTAGTTTGCACACTTCAGTTAGTTCTGGTAAGAAGAAACAGAAAATTCTATTATCATAATTCTCAGAATCTCAGAATACAATGTTAATCTCCCCCTCATAAAACAAACCAAACAACAACAAAACAAAACAAAAAATCCCAAATCCCCCCCATAAAAACCCAACCCCCAACACCAAAATAATAACCAAAATCCCCAAAACAAACAATGAAAACTTCTCCAAAAATGAAACGAGTATTTTCACTTTACTAGTCAAGATTTACACTTTCTGAAAGTCTAATGTTCTCAAATGTCTTGAGGTGAGGAGAATTTCTTCACTGAGAGAGTCATTCACCACTGGAATGGGCTGCCCAGCGGAGGTGGTGGAGTCACCGTCCCTGGAGGTGTTCAAGGCGGGTTTGGACGTGGCACTTGGTGCCATGGTCTAGTCTTGAGGTCCACGGTAATGGGTTGGACTTGATGATCTTTGAGGTCTTCTCCAGCCTTGGTGATACTGTGATACTGTGATAAATGTCAACGGAAAAATACAAACAAGTCAAAAAGAATACTTGGTTTGTAATTTTAGATTTTAATTTTTTTTACTAAGTGTTAAATACTCTGTTTACTTCTGTCCACTTACTTTTGGTTTATATATTCTGAATTTTCTCTGTTTCTGAAAGTCTGAATGGGCTTTAGAATGAGTACTTTGAGCACAGTTTTTAAGGAAAATTCTGTTCTACAGCTTAGATTTGTTGTTATAACTGAAACATCTTTACTGTATGACACAATAAAACTTGTAAAATCCCATGACAAAATACCCTGTGTATTGGAAGATTCATAAATGGAATAAGGTGGCAAGATTTTTATCTTCTGAAAAGCTAACATGCTCCACAGCAAATTTTTGTTTGCATACTTGTAATGGTTTCATGCAACATTTCCACATAGTTACTCTCATGGTGTCAGCGAGTCCTTGAGTTTGCAATGACTGAATGTCAAATGCTTCCTCCAGGACAAGAGGCCAGGAGGCACAACAAAAGATGTACTCTGGCTGTGAGTCTTCTGTAAGAAACAGTGAACCCATAACCTAAATGAGCGAGATTCATACATCAGTCCTGTATAAGAATCAGCAGTTTCTTGGGATGCTGGACTTCTTAGTTAATCTGCTGAGAAGTCATCCATTTAAAATCAAATACATGGAAAAACAACAAAAAGGGGAAGTATTCAACCTAGATTTGTGGCAAGGTTGCTTTGTGTTCTTGAAGGAACTGCATGCATTTAGAATTGTTTTTGTGCCAGGGACTTGAAACAAACTGGAACAAAATTTCAGTGGGGAAATTGTCTTGTTTTCTCTATTACAAAATGGTTGTCATTTGAGGCTGTTCTTACCTGAAAATTAAAACACTCATACATATGAAATGATGCAAGATAAAGAGTTGTAGAGCCTTTAAGTAATACAGGAAGCTTTATTTTAGTTATTTGTGGTCACAGTTGGTCAGTATAACAGATAAAAGTGAGCTAACACACTTGTTTTTATGAAAAGAGAGCATTTCCTTGTATCACCAAATGCAAAGGAGCAGATCTAGTCTGCATACTCAATATGTAATCGGAGGGTGCACTGCTATCTCTGTGAAAAGAAGAAACATTTGGTGATGCCCAACAAACAATTTCACGCTTGAAACATTAGGAGGATATTTCTAGTAAGGTCTTTCTTTAAAAAATAACTTGGAAAACTTCTATAGGAAATCACAGTATCACAGAAAACATCTAGTTGGAAGAGACCTCGAAGATCATCCAGTCCAACCCTTGACCTAGCAGTGAAGTGTCAACACTAAAGCATGGTCCTAAGTGCCAGGTCCACATGCTGCTTAAACACCTCCAGGGGAGGTGGCTCTGCCACTGGCCTGGGCAGACAATTCTAATGTTTGATAACCCTCTCTGAAGAAGTATTTCCTAATATCCAGCCTGAACCTTCCCTGGTGAAACTTGAAACCATTTCCTCTAGTCCTGTCACTTGACACCAAGAAGAGGCTGGCCTTCTCCTCACTCCAGCATTCCTTCAGGAATGGGAGAGAGCAATGATGTCTCCACTCAGTTTCCTCTTCTCCAAACTGAACAACCCCAGCTCCCTCAGACAGTTCTCATAAGCCATGTGCTCCAGACCATTTATAAGCCTTGTTATCCTTCCCTGAAGGTGCTCCAGCACCTCAATGTCCCTCTTGTAGTGAGTGGTCCAGAACTGAACACAGTACTCTAGATGTGACCTCATCAATGCTGAGTACAGGCTGATGATCACCTCCCTGTTCCTGCTGACCACAGTGTTTCTAATACAAACCAGGATGTCACTGGCCTCCTTGGCCACTTGACTCATATTTAGTTGACTGTCAACCAATATCTCCCAGGTTCCTCTTTGACTTGCAGCTTTCCAACCATTCATTCCCAAGTCTGTATCTTACCATGGGGTTGTTATGACT
>WBNM01036890.1:0-15059 GCA_013399055.1 Ramphastos sulfuratus | reverse complement strand
AGCTGCAGAGTCCCTTCAGATACTGAAAGTCTCTGATCCTCCCAGAACAACCTGAAAAAGTTTTGGTTCTGAGGAGAATCACATCCCCAAACTTGCTAAGTTACTGCTGTGACAATTCCCCACACCTGAAGTACAAATTGCTTTGGAAGCAAAGGAAATTATTGAAGTGCCACCAAAAAACCTCAAAAAACTGGAAGTTATGCAACAGCTTCAGGAAAAGGAAGACTTAAGCTGAACACTGCATGTCCCTGCCTATGGCAGGGGGTTGGAACTACATGATCTTTTCTTTACATGACCATTTTATGATTAAAAAGATGTTGAGCATCAGATTAATCAGGTTTGAAAGGAAGTGATGCAACCCTGCAATCAGGAGCACTGAGCCCAGCGCTATGAAATGCACCACATTAGGAACATTAGGAAGAACCTAATGTCAAGAGGAGCTAGGATTTGATGACCTAATGTGTGTTTTCCACACCTGACTCCTAAGGCAGTGTAATTTTTCTGGCTGAGCAGTGTGTCACTCCACTGTCCTGCACAGGTCACAAAATCACAGGGCAAACCAGCAATAACTTTCAGACAACACTTCAGGCTGTAGTTGAGGACTTCAGCTTCACCAACAGATTTACTGTCAAACAGGACTATGATCCAAAGGTCATTACTGGCAGGTTCATTAAGCAGAACTCCTTTACAAAGGCTCCCTTTTGTTTGCAGCAAGTGTTAGGAATTTGCATCGCCTTTGGAAGAAGGCTGTGTAAAGCCCCAGATGTAAGCCATGCTGATTACACAGCAGGATTGCATTCATTTTAACCTGAAGGCTGTGATTATGCCTCTTGTGAGTGCAAGAAAGGGTTTCCTGCCCCTCTAGCAATTTTTTTTCAGTAGCATTTGCATTAAACTCAGTATCACTAAACACTCCTCAGGTGTTTAGGTTGAGATAAGAAGATGGAAAGTAAAGTGAACTGTGATGGGTGGTTATTGCAGAGTTTTCTTATTGATGCTAAAGTTCTTGTACACATCAAGATGCAATTATTCACCATTAGTGAACAGAGGATTAACACTAAATTGAAGGAAGGGAAGGAAGGGGAAGCCGGGAAGGCAAAATAAAGGAGAAAAAAAAAAGAGAGAAAAAGGAAAAGTGTAAAGAGAAAAAAAGGAGAGGAGAGAANAGAGATGAGAAGAAAAAAGACAAAATAATAAGAGAAAATGGAAAAGAAGAAAAAAGTGAAGAAAAGTGAAGAGAAGAAAAGAGAAGAGAAATAAAGAGGGGGAAAAAAGAAATAAAGAGAAAAGAAGAGAAATAAAGAGGAAAAAAATGAAAGAAAAATTATAAATAGAGAGGAAAAAAGATAAATAAAGAGAAAGCAAAGAGAAATAAAGAGGAGAAAAGAGAAAAAATAAAAGAAACTGGACTTATGTGTCTAAGTGACAGAAGACGAGCAAATGGATTTTGGTCATAACATTTTCTGACATGAACATGAAACTCAGCATGGATCTGCTATAGTTGTGCCCTAAATCATTGTCTACAGTTATCACCAGCAGCACACACACACAAACATGCAGGACAGAACCAGAGAGAAGACAGGAAGCTGTTCAATGCTAATAATTTTCTCTCCTATCACCATTTTAAACCTGCCTAATTCCTGTACTGCAGTGATGTCTCTTACAGATCTCCATAGTATTTCAAGTCAGTACTGGAACACTGCGTCCAGTTCTGGAGTTACTATTACAAGAAAGATTTGGAGGTGCTGGAAGGGGTCCAGAGGAGGGCCACAAGGATGAACAGAGGGCTAGAGCTGCTCTGCTGTGACGACAAGCTGAGGGAGTTGAGGCTGTTCAGTCTGGAGAGGGGAAGGCTTCCAGGAGAGCTTGGAGTGGCCTTCCAGTATCTGAAGGGGGCTACAGGAAAGCTGGGGAGGTACTTTTTAGGGTGTCAGGTAGTGATAGAACTCGGGGGAATGGGTCCAAGCTAGAGGAGGGAAGATTTAGATTAGACATTAGGAAGAAGTTGTTCGGCATGAGGGTGGTGAGAGACTGGAAGAGGTTGCCCAGGGAAGCGTGGGAAGCCTCATCCCTGGAGGTCTTTGTAAGGCCAGGCTGGATGTGGCTGTGGGCAACCTGCTCTAGTGTGAGGTATCCCTGCTCATGGCAGGGGGAATGAGAACTGGCTGATCCTGGAGGTCCCTTCCAACCCTGACAGCTCTGTGATTCAGTGTGACTCCGGTTACAGTACAAGTTGCAGCTGTGTGAATACAAATTCATTTTCAGGCTCCAAAAGGAATGCATCTGAGCAGCTGTAATACCTGATGGCACAGCTCATGAACAATGACCATGGTGACATCCAGTAGGTATGATATAGAAGAAATGCTTGGATCTAGCAGTATCCTTTGCTCCACAAAAACACTCAGTCCCCAGTTCTCCATAGCAGCATATGGATGCTTAGGCACAGCTAACAGATCTAGAAACAGAAAAAATATTTGTTAACTCCATGTGGGAGATACTGTGCTGAAGAGTTCTTTTAAATAAGGCATTAAATGGTCATTAAAAGCATTCTCAACAACATATTTGTAAAAAAAAACAAAACAAAAAAAAAAACCCAGCTACTATTTAATTTCAGCTCTGCAGTGATGCTATTTAGGAACCAATCAAACATTTTCTTCTTATAATCTGCTCCTGTCTGCTCACACATGATTGCTATATTATTGCTGTAACACAGTACTTACTACTTCTAGTTGAAGTGTTCAGTACAGAATCCAGCTTTTTTACAATACCTTGTTGATTTACTTCTTGGTTTCCTACTGTTTCTCATGTTTACTGTACTATATCCATGTATTACCTCACTGCTCTCCACAACTATCTGCAGGGAGGTTGGAGTGAGGAGGGGGCAGCCTCTGCTCCTTAGTGGCAAAGGACACCTTCTAATTAACTAACCCATGGCACCAAGTGCCCCATCCAGGCTTTTCTTGAACACCTCCAGGGATGGAGACTCCACCACCTCCCTGGGCAGCCCATTCCAATGCCAATCACTCTCTCTGTCAAGAACTTCCTTCTAACATCCAGCCTAGACCTCCCCTGGCACAACTTGAGACTGTGTCCCCTCATTCTGTCCCTGGGTGGTGGGGAGAAGAGCCCAACCCCAGCTGGCTACAACCTTCCTTCAGGTAGCTGTAGAGAGCAATGAGGTCTGGCCTGAGCCTCCTCTTCTGCAGGCTGCACACCCCCAGCTCCCTCAGCCTCTCCTCACAGGGCTGTGCTCCAGGCCCCTCCCCAGCCTTGCTGCCCTTCACTGGACACATTTCAAGAACAATTCTGTGACACAAAGAAGTGTACTACAACATAGGAATACACTCCCATCTTTGCCTAGGACAAGGTCTGATGAGCTGCACTTCAATGCCAAAGAAGAGATTTTCTTCCCTTCCAGTGAGTGACGGAATGGACTTTGAACATCCTTATCATAAAAGGAGAAAGCTTTTGCTTCTCATCCATCATGTCTGAACTCTGAGTGTCACAGAATCTTGGAATTACAGAATCACAGAACTGTCAGGGTTGGAAGAGACCCAAGGATCATCCAGTTCCAACCTCCCTGCCATGGGCTGGGACACCTCACACTAGAGCAGGTTGCTCAGAGCCACATCCAGCCTGGCCTTAAACACTTCCAGGGATGATGCTTCCACCACCTCCCTGGGCAACCCCTGCCAGGCTCTCAGCACCCTCATGCTGAACAACTTCTTCCTAACATCTAATCTAAACCTCCTCTCCTCTAGCTTAGTTCCATTCCACGCAGTCCACCACTACCCAACACCCTCAAAAGTCCCTCCCCAGCTTTCCTGTAGCCCACTTCAGATACTGGAAAGCCACAATAAGGTCTCCTGGGAGCCTTTTCCTCTCCAGACTGAACAGCCCCAACTCCCTCAGTCTCTCCTCACAGCACAGCAGCTCCAGCCCTCTGCTCATCCTCGTGGCCCTTCTCTGGACACCTTCCAGGACATCTATAGCCCTCTTGTAACAGTGGCTCCAGAACTGGACACGGTGTTCCAGGTGGGGTCTCACCAGAGCAGTGTAGAGGGTGTGTAGAGGGGGAGGTTCATCTCCCTTGCCCTCCTTGGCCACACTTTTCTTGCTGCAGCCCAGGCTCTAGCTGGCTCTCTGGGCTGTGAGTGCACACTGCATCCCAGAAAGCCAACTCTTGCTGTTCATTTAGAAATTCAATTCTTCAGTGGTTGGTCTTGATTCTACAATTTCTAAATGAAATTCCAAACACACTCATTTCTGTGGTAAAAGCCATAATAATCTACACCTCTCTCTGGGGAGTCATAACCATTTGATTCCAGAGCACCAATGTTTGGTTTTCAAGTCTCAGCACAAGAATTTCTATTTCCTTCTGTTTATCACACTGCTCAAGCACTGAGGAAGGTCTCCTGTGCTCCTGCAGGTGACATCTGTTCGCATTTCAGTGTAACTTTTAAGGAGCAAGCTACAAAAGGAGGGCTGATGATGTGTGCTTTGATAGGAGTATCATTCACATATCACTGCTCAGGAGCATTCGTCACTAAGTGCAAAACGTGAACCATTGAAGGCATCACAGCCTGTGTGAATCCTGCATCCAGTTACTCCGCACACTACTTAATTACATCCTTTGTAAAGCACTTGTGAATGTTTGACTATGTGGGTTTTGCTGTGGAAAGAGAATTCTCTGTTATTGCTTGCAGAGAATAATATCCTCACATGGCATGCTTGAGACCTCCTGCTACAGCAATTGTGGAATCATAGAATGGGTTAGGCTGGAAGGGACCTCAAAGCTCAGCCACTTCCAACCTGTGCCATAGGCAGGGACACCTCCCACTAGAACAGGTCGCCCAAGGCCTCGTCCAACCTGGCCTTCAACATCTCCAGGGAGGTTGTGGAGCACAGAAGCACAAAATATCATCTTGGATTACATTCCGTGCTTCTGNAAGAGAAGGCTGAGAGGGGATCTGAGCAATGTCTATCAATAGCTGAGGGCTGGGGGGCAAGTGGAGGGGGCCAAGCTCTTTTCAGTGGTGCACAGCAATAAGCCAAGGAACAATGGATACAAACTGGAACAGAGAAGGTTTCAGCTCCACAAGAGGAGAAACTTCTTCAGAGTAAGGGTGACAGAGCCTTGGAGCAGGCTGCCCAGAGAGGTTGTGGAGTCTCCTTCTCTGGAGCCTTTCCAAACCCACCTGGATGCATTCCTGTGTGGACTGCCCTGGGTGATGCTGCCTCAGCAGGGAGGGTGGACTGGATAATCTCTCCAGCCTCCAGCATTCTGTGATTCTGTGAACAGTGCCTGTCTGTTTGCCCAAAGACTTACTCTGGCACCCATCAGTTTTTATCTGAGGGACTACACTGCCAACCTCCTCTGTAAGCATGACACTTCCCAACCCACACGGACCTTAGCCTGCAGAGTTAATGCAAAGGTCTGAAACTGTTTGCCATTATTTCAGTCATATCAAACTGCTTGCTGCAGACCCTGAGGAGAAATCACTGACACACAGCAGTTTATTGCTGGGATTTTTATTGCTTCTTATTGCTGTACAAAGTATTACTTAACATTAAGTGACACAAACAAGGGATGGATTTCCACAGTCTTTGATATAAATAGCGGCTGCTTAATGCAATGTGAACACCAAAGGTTCTGAAGGGGGTGGTGGTGGGGAAATAAAATCTGAGAGAAAGCTGGGGAGGGTAAAGCAGTGATAAAGTAAAACTTGGCTATTTTTTCAAACAGCTGAGCCTTGACACTGGGTGATGGCCAGTTTATAGCTGGAGAAAATAAACTGATTGCTGTTGATTTGATTTGCCATGCATATCATTAAACTGCTTTCAGTTTTTATACCCCAAACCCCCAGATCGATGCTTTCTTCTTTCAAAGCATATCAAATGATTCAATGTTACAATGAAAAATGAGTGCACTCACCCACTGGGGCTGAATTATGTAGCATCTTGCTTGTATTGATCTCTACATGAACAATGTCTTTCTTTAAATAATACCTGCACAGCCCATTATGAATTGCTGCACAGTAACAAACATGGAGGGGAAAAAAAGAAAGGAAAAATAAAAGAGTATTTCACAAAGTTTGTTTACAACCCCAGGGATCAGGATAGGTTGGGGAATGACCTCATGGAGAGCAGTGAAGGGGAGAAAAAAGACCTGTGGATGGGAGGTTGAGCATGAGCCAGCAATGTGCTCTGGTGGCCAAGAAGGACAATGGCATCTTGGGGTGGGTTGGAAGAGCTGTGGGTAGGAGGCCCAGAGAGGTTCTCCTCCTTCTCTACTATGCCCTGCTGAGGCTGCAGCTGGAATATTGTGTCCAGGTCTGGGCCTCTCAGCATAAGAAGGATCTCCGGGAAGTGCTTGAGAGAGTCCAGCACAGAGCCCCAGCAATGCTGAAGGGAGTGGAAGTTCTTCCTTAGGAGGAGAGCCTGAGGGAGCTGAGGCTGTGCTGCTGGGAGAGGAGGAGCATGAGGGTGACCTCAGGAATGGTTTTAAAGATGTAAAGGTGAGTGTCAGGAGGCTGGAGCCAGACTCTGCTGGGTGATGCCCAGTGCCAGGACAAGGGGCAATGGGTGGGAGTTGAGGCATAGAAAGTTCCATGGAAACAGGAGGAAGAATTTTACAGGAGGAAGAATTTTTTCCCTCTGAGTGTGACAGAAGCCTGGCACAGGCTGCCCAGGGGGATTGTGGAGTCTCCCTCTTTGGAGATACTCAAAACCCACCTGGATGTGTTCCTGTGTGATTTGCTGTAGGTGCTCCTGCTCTGGCAGGGGAGTTGGGCTGGATGAGCTTTGGAGGTCCCTTCCACCTCCTAACATTCTGTGATTCCGTGAACTATAAACCTTTTTTTTCACAGCCTTCAGTCTAACGTAGGTATTCTAAACTCTTCTTAGGCATGCATTAGGTTAAACAGCTACACAGAACAAAAAGAAAGAGAACTAAGTGATAGGTTGGACTCAATGATCTTAGAGATCTTTTCCAACCTGGTTAATTCTGTGATTGTATTACTGCAACTTCTGCATGTGCATCCCTTACAGTACAGCCCCAAGAGATGAATAGAGAAAATACAACTTTCAGC
Source organism: Ramphastos sulfuratus (assembly GCA_013399055.1). Classification (NCBI taxonomy): domain Eukaryota; kingdom Metazoa; phylum Chordata; class Aves; order Piciformes; family Ramphastidae; genus Ramphastos; species Ramphastos sulfuratus. The sequence continues at coordinate 7,968 of WBNM01036890.1, read as the reverse complement.
AGGGGAAGAGGTGGAGAGAGGAAAACCCAGACTTTTGTTGCCTTCATAAACACTGTTTCTAACGTAAATACTGAGAGCATTGACATGATGGAAAATTGCCAACAGCCATTTTCCTACCACCACAGTTAATAGAGCATGAGGAGCCTGGGCTGGAAACAACATGCCACTGATTACAGAGCACTTCCACTATGCCTACTGTCGTAAATAAAGTGATCGAGTGCCACTGCCACTTCCTACCCTCTACTGCAAAACAGAGGTGCAGGTGTACAGAAAATTCCAGAGATCCCTGAATTACATGGAGGTAAAATAAATCTTTTCTCCTGGCATGCATAGAACTGATTTGTATCGCAGTAACAAAGGCACAAATGCCTCCAGGAGCACACACAGATTTACCTCTGTTACGTTTGCTGCTAACTCAGATGGCATTCACTGGTGATGGGCACAGTCTGTCAGTGAAAGCAGACCTAGGGGTTTGGGCCAGACAGGTAGGGGTTTTACATCACAACTGTCTCACAGTATTCCACCTGGAGACAAAATTACAGCAGAGATAATCACCTGCATTACATCTGGAGGCAGGGGTTTTGTCTAGCATGGATCTATTTATCTTCTCCAGAGTAAGATGAAAAAATGAAAATAGAGCTGTGCCCTGGACAGCTCCCCAGATATTCCTTTGAGTCTTTCTGTTGATCCTAAGCCCTAATATAATGTGTATACTATATCTAATTACTTAGATAATATTAGATCAGGATATACNTGGATGAGGCCTTAAGCGACCTGTTCTAGTGGGAGGGGTCTCTGCCTATGGCAGGGGGTTGGAACTGGCTGAGCTTTGAGGTCCCTTCCAACCTAAACCATTCTCTGATTCTATGATTCTGTGGTATCTTTACTATATTAAGAGGAAAATTGTTGCTCTGGTCATCAGTTTATGCAGCGCACCGAGGATCCATAACTTTCTGCGGCATATCAGAAAAGCATCATCCTGAGTTCTAGAGGAGGACAAATAACAGAGGACCCCTTCTCTTCTCATGCAAGCTCACTCTCTCCTTCACACTCATGCCCAAGCAAGTAACCATTTAAACTAGGTCTTGCCACAGAATCAATATTCATCTTTACAACAGGCTCACCAGAACAGCCCAATGGATCAGTGGGACCTAAACATCAAAGTCAAACCTGAACTCCCTGCTGCATTTAGATTCACTGGGGAGATTTAAGTAGTGAATTTGCTCTTAACTAAGTGAATTTGCTCTGGAAACTAAATTAATTTGCCCCGGAATTTTTCCTCTTCCAAGTCATGATTTGGCACAGGCTGCCAGCAAAGTGCTGTGCCCATAACAGGTGGAAAATCACAGCTGAAAAGCAGGCATGCAAGGCTGTGGCAGAAAAAAAAATCATCCTTCTCCATGAATGGCCTCAGGCTGAGGCTGGGGAGGTTTAGATTGGACATTAGGACAAAGTTTTTCATGGAGAGAGTGGTCAGGGACTGGAATGAGCTGCCCAATTTGGTGGTGGAGTCCCCCACCCTGGCTGTGGGGGCTGGTTTAAGGGTGGTGCGGATGTGGTGCTTGGGGCTATGGTTTAAGGTGAACCTTGTAGAGTAGGGTTCTAGGTTGGACTTGGTGATGCTGAGGGGCTTTGCCAACCTGAATATTTCTGTGTGATTCTGTGTGATCCTCACTGCAGAAGCAAAATCAGCCAGTGGGAATTCTATCTCTAAGTGGTTCTGCTTCCCAGACAAAATTATTACAGGTAGGGGTAGGTCTAGGTCTGTGTTATAGTCAGCAGAGCAGGTTCTAGGCACATCCTATTTGTGTGATGCACACAACAGATACTTCCAGTGGGTGGGAGTTGAGGCAGTTGAGGTTGAGAGAGGTTCTTCTGCCCCTCTACTCTGCCCTGCTGAGGCTGCATCTACAATATTGCGTCCAGGTCTGGGCTACTCAGCTCGAGAAGGACCTCAGGAAACTGCTTGAAAGAGTCCAGCACAGAGCCACAAACATGCTGAAGGGACTTAAAGCTCTTCCTTAGGAGGAGAGCCTGAGGGAGCTGAGGCTGTGCTGCTGGAAGAGAAGGAGACTGAGAGGTGACCTCACAAATAGTTATAAAGATGGAAAGGTGAGTGCCAGAAGGTTGGAGCCAGGCTCTGCTGGGTGATGCCCAGTGCCAGGACAAGGGGCAATGGGTGGGAGTTGAGGCATAGAAAGTTCCACAGAAACAGGATGAAAATGTTTTCCCTGTGAGTGTGACAGAAGCCTGACACAGGCTGCTCAGGGGGGTTGTGGAGTCTCCCTCTCTGAAGATATTCAAGAGCTGCCTGGATGTGTCCCTGTGTGATCTGCTGTAGGTGCTCCTGCTCTGGCAAGGGGATTGGACTGGCTGAGCTTTGGAGGTCCCTTCCAGCCCCTAACATGCTGTGGTTCTGTGAATAAAACCCTCGGGAGCTGTAGCTTGAGAATGACTGAAGGAACAGCTTTACATGGTGAAGCTAAATTCGAGAACAAATTACACGCACAAAAATGACCAAGAGAATTCAATGACCCCTACAAGCACCAAAGATGGCGAAGGACAAAACAGCAGTTAAATAACCTGAGCTGGAAAAGGAGGCCATTGACAATAAATTTGAGTAAAGCAAACATAAAGCAAACAGAAATTCAGTACAACCAATTGCACCTACCAGAGAAGCTGAGAACCTTCCTGATCAGCCTTTTTATTGGCACCAAGAAAGGAAGGAAAGCAGTTGCAGCATCTCCTTCTAAAAGAGCACTTCTGGTCTATGTCCCATGCTATATAATGTGGTGTTACAAATGCCTGCTCTCAGTGCCACTAGCCAGCTGAATACATAAACTTTTCCAATTATACAGAAATCAGAATGGTTTCCCTGAGTAGAATCTCATTCTCTGCATCATAGATTTAAACATTAAAGTTATATTAAAGAACGATAACAAAGTTAGGTTCACAAACCTCATCTAAACTCGATAACCTATGAATAATTTACATTAAAATAATACAGTTTTCATTTTAAAAAGTGTTTCTTTTATGACTTTTCTCTTTTAGAATCATAATTTTTCCAGACCATCTTTCTTCATTATTATTTACAGGGAAAAAGGGGAAAAAAAAAATACAAAAAAACCAAAAACAAAACCACCCAGCACAATTTCTGATCATTCCACTTAAAAGAAAAAGAATCCAATTAAGGATTTTGCTGCATCAGTAATATTTGATGAAGACCGTGGGAAGGAAAAAGAAAAAAAAAAAAGAGCAGACAGGACAGGCAGGATTTTCTTTTCAGAAAATGTAAGAATACTTTGCACAAAATAATGACGGCAAAGTCTATCAGGAGAAAGAGAATAACCTGCTACACCTTCAGCATAATGAAAGGCACAGAAGGAAAACTGCTACGGGATCAGGACCTAACAGCCCTTGAAGCTACAAAGTCATAAAACCACAGAAAACATCCATTTGGAAGAGACCTCCAAGCTCATCCACTCCAAACTTCCACCCAGTTCAGGCTNCACAACCTCTCTGAGCAGCCTGTGCCAGTGCTCTGGGACCCTTCCAGTCAAGCAGTTCCTCCTTGTGTTGAGGTGGAACCTCCTGTGCTGCAGCTTCCATCCATTGCTCCTTGTCCTATCCCAGGGAGCAAGTGAGCAGAGCCTGTCCCCCCATTCCTGATTTCCAGCCCTCAGATATTTATAAACATTGATTAGATCCCCTCTCAGTCGTCCCTTCTCCAGGCTAAGCAGCCCCAGGTCCCTCAGCCTCTCTTCATCAGGCAATGCTCCAGTCCCCTCATCATCCTCGTAGCTCTCCACTGCACTCTCTCCAGCAGATCCCTGTCTCCCTCTTAAACTGGGGAGCCTCAAACTGAAGGCAGTACTCAAGATGGGGTCTCACCAGGGCATATGATCCCCTCCTGTCCCTGCTGCCCACCCTGGTTCTGATCCAAGCCACAATGCCATTGCCTTTTTTGGCCACCTGGGCACACTGCTATGCCCAGATTTTTTGGTTTGGTATCAGTTCCAGTTCAGATAATTCCATGAGCATCAGAGAAGTGTTCTTAAAAATCTTAACAATGACCATCTAGAGGCTCATCACAGACCTGCAGTAAACTAACTGAGCCTGCACTCCCAATATCTGCACCGAAAGTTTGCCCTGAAGATTCAGACTGAAGTCCATGACCCAAGTTGGCCCTTTACATCATCTTCTCCTCCTAAAAGACAAACTATAAACCACCACAGAGCACACCAGTGTGGCTCCTTGTCCTTTCCCAGTGCTAGAACAATGTATAATAGTGTTGGCTCACATGTAAATCAGATTCAAAAGGACTAAGGATTTTCTCAAAGCAAACGATTAAGCATGTGAAAGATCAAAGCCTAGCACTTCACTGACATCCCAGAATGCAAATCAGATATGCAGAGGAGGATGAAGGGAAACAAAGCAGGACTAAGGGATTCTTCCCTGGTGCAAGCATTGAAAATCTGCTGGTTTAAATTAAACAACAGCAATTAAACCAGCGCAGGAAACCTCTCCTCATCTCCTGGCTTTCCTCCATGAAAGGAACATTACAGTAATTTTATAAGAGGAGTTTGGGTTGGTTTTTTTTCAAGCTTTTATTTTCATACTCCTCAAGAAAGTATTTTACTCCTAAAGTCAATTTTGTTCTCTCATTTAGAAAACATTGGTTTATGTATTTATTCACACACACACCCCACACCCCTACCCCTATCTGCATTTGAAATAGAGCTAAACCAAGCAAAGGCTGGGTTTGTTTAACACCTTCAAAGGTGATGAACATCCTCTGGCTATCTGGAATAAAAACCCACGGGTGCCACTAGCTCTTTAGGGATATTCCAGTCCCAATTTCTTCTTCTTCTTCAAAGCTTCGACAGCTTTGTGAGAAAAAAATACAACGCACCTGGGTGAGCATTATCCCAGGCACAACTCCAGGCTGGGTGGGGAATGGCTGAGAGCAGCCCTGAGGAAAAGGGCTGGGGTCTGGGGTGATGAAAAGCTCAACATGAGCCTGCAGTGTGAGTGCAGCCCAGACAGCAACCCTGTGCTGGGCTGCAGCAAGAGAAGCGTGGGCAGCAGGGAGAGGGAGGGGATTCTGCCTCTTTGCTCTGCTCTCCTCAGACCCCACCTGGAGTCCTGTGTGCAGTTCTGGAGCCCCCAGCACAAGCAGGACATGGAAGTGTTGGAGCCAGTGCAGAGGAGGCCACCAAGATGCTCAGAGGGCTGCAGCAGCTCTGCTGTGAGGACAGGCTGAGAGAGTTGGGGCTCTGCAGCGTGGAGAAGGCTTTGAGGAGACCTTGGAGTGGCCTTCCAGGATCTGCAGGGGGCTCCAGAAGGGCTGGGGAGGGACTGCTGACAAGGTCTTGTGATGAGAGGAGGAGGAATGGGTTTGAACTGGCAGAGGGGAGATTAAAACTGGATGTGAGGAAGAAGTTGTTTGCAGTGAGGGTGGTGAGACACTGGCACAGGCTGCCCAGAGAGGTTGTGGAGCACAGAAGAACAGATTGTGATCTTCAATCACATTCTGTGCTTCTGTGCTCCACAACCTCCCTGGAGGTGTTGAAGGCCAGGTTGATGAGGTCTTGAGTGGCCTGTTCTAGTGAGAAGTGTCCCTGCCTGTGGCACAGGGTGGTTGGAACTGGCTGAGCTTTGAGTTCCCTTGCAACCTAAACCACTGTGTAACTCTATGATTTTTCTTCCAAGATGACAGTAAAGTTACTGCCCTGTGTGTTACCATAGAACCACAGAATGGGCTGGGCTGGAAGGGACCTCCAAAGCTCAGCCAGTCCAACCCCCTCTGTATTCAGCAGGGACATCCTCAATTAGATCAGGTTGCCCACAGCCCTGTCCAGCCTCACCTTCAGTATCGCCAGGGATGGGACCCAACCACCTGNTGGGACCCAACCACCTGTCCCTGGACAACCTGTTACAGTGTTCCACCACCCTCATGGTGCAGAACCTGTTCCTAACATCCAATCTCAATCCGCTCTGCTCTAGTCTGAATCCATTGCCCTCATCCTGTCCCTGCAGCCCTTTGCAAACAGTAAACAGGCCTTTGTAAACTGATCACAGACTAACAGGATGTCGGGGGTTGGAAGGGATCCAAAGAGATCATCAAGTCCAACTCCCCTGCCAGAGCAGAACCAGACAATCCAGCTCAGGTCACACAGGAACACATCCAGACAGGCCTTCAAAGGCTCCAGAGAAGGAGACTCCACAACCTCTCTGGGCAGCCTGTGCCAGTGCTCTGCCACCCTTCCAGTCAAGAAGTTCCCCCTTGTGTTGAGCTGGAATCTCCTGTGCTGCAGCTTCCATCCATTGCTCCTTGTCCTATCCCAAGCAGCAAGTGAGCAGAGCCTGTCCCCCCATTCCTGATTTCCAGCTCTCAGGTATTAATAAACATTTATTAAATCCCCTCTGTTCTCCACACTAAGCAGCCCAAGATCCCTCAGCCTCTCCTCATCAGGCAGTGCTCCAGTCCCCTCGTCATCCTCATAGCCCTCCACTGGACTCTCTCCAGCAGATTCCTGTCCCTCTTCAACTGTGGAGCCCCAAACTGTAGGCAGTACTCACAATGAGGTCTCACCAGGGCAGACTGGATGGAGCAGCTCTCCTGTGAGGGCAGGCTGAGAGAGTTGAGGTGCTCTAGAAGAGTGCTCAGGAAAAACACCAACTGAGCACATTACTTGCAGCAACATTCACCTGCACAGTTCCAGGCTACATCTCTCCTCCCATGGCAGTGGAGGGACTTGACACAGAGCTGTCTGCCTGCCCACCTTGGCGATACCGTAGGGGTGATTGAACGGCTCATCTGAACATGCTGAAGTGGCACAGGCATTCCTATCTCACTGGAATTTACCACCAATAAATCAACAGTTAAAAGGCAAATACTATGAGGTGACTTGAAGTGGCTGTCATTAATTATGTCCCATCTTTGCTTAGTAACCAGCTCGATGCAGTCTTCAATAAAACTAATCCTAATTACAGTTTGACAACTTTCCCAACTGACGCTGCTGATTTATTTCAGCATGACACTGGGAAATTCCAAGAGCTGCTCCTTTTCTTTTCCATCTCACAAATCTATCAAGTAGAGCTAGAGTCAGAGATAAACAAACACATAAAAAGTGCCACTTGCACTTCTAGGAGCAGGCAAAGCAGGCTTTAGAAGATATTCATGTACCACAGAAGTATTAAAAATTATCTTTGTGGTAACTGCAGTATCAGCTTCAGAAAGTGCAAAGAATGCTGGCAACTTTATGCCTGTCTCTTATGGGAGTAAATCAATCACCAGTTCTCCTCTGCACTTCACTGGCAGCTCTGCACAAATGTGTTTTCTTATGTCTGTTTTAAACCAGTCTCCTGCCACTTTGAATGAGGGCCACAAGTAGGATTGTCCCTTGCAGGATTTGATGAGCTGTAGCTCTGCATTACTTCATTTGCAGTTTTACTTTTCCCTTTAATGAACTCTGTGAGGAGCCCCTTCAATAATATATTTTGTACTCTCAGTGTCAAAGAAGTTTTGGATAACAATAGGAGAGACTGGAAAGAAGGGAGAGAGAGCTACAAGCAATTTTTAATTTTAAATTCCATCTCTCTGAATAATTCTTATCCAAATCACTTCAGCGTTGCAAACTGCACTTCTCTTTCTTCCTAGCCTCCTTTCCACCACAAACCAGCAGAATAAAAAAGGGTGTCACTGCTTTTGCCCAGTTTACAACCTACAAAATGTAATGTTACAACAGCAACAAAAAAATTTCAACCTTAGGTTGCTGAAAGGTACAGCTCAGGGGAAAAGAAATTTAGTCTTCAAGGCTAAAAGGCACAGTCAAACTAACTTTGGAAAGTTGTGTTTATGCAACATAGCTTTAGAAATGCTTAATGGCAGCTTATTAACTGGCTTCATCAACTCCTACAAACAGGACTGTCTAAGAGAGTGGAGCCAGCAATGTGCTCTGGCGG
>WBNM01036886.1:17229-30878 GCA_013399055.1 Ramphastos sulfuratus | reverse complement strand
CTTCCAACCTTACCATTCTATGATTCTATGACATCAAAGGGTTAAAGATTAAATGTATGTTTTACATTTAGCTTTACAAATAAATCAGAATTCTTTGCTGATTTTGATTTTTTTTGCCATTGTTATAGAAGTTTGCATGGGCAGTCATTGTCCACTCTCAAGCAAAATAAAAAACAGACTAAACACTGGAAATGTATTCTAAGGTGAAATTCTCCATTATATGCTCTCTCTAACCACTCATCAGACTGACAGGCTGAGTGGTATCAGGATCAATACAAATCTGTGCAATATACAGACAATTTTCTAACTCATAATCTGAATATTTTCTAACTCATAATCTGAATATTTTAACTTTCATATAATGACTGATGTCACATATCTATGTTTGGTATGGAGGAACAAAAATACGATTAGAGCTTTTTTAATAGAGAAATCATCAGCTGCACAAGTATAAAATTAGAAGTCTAGGTTGAAATGCCCCTCAAGGCTTGTGATTCCAAACAGATCAGCATTCTGCCAGCATTTGTCTGACCCAAAGGACAATGACAGCAAATAATTGGATACAGAAGGGAATTGCTATTTGCTTGTGACTGAGATAGTGATTTTTTTTGCATGTGACTATGAAATGGACTACTTCAAAATTAATCAGATTGGAAGAAAAATCTGTTTCAAAAGTAAGAATGTAAGCTTTTCAACCAGTTTCTAAACTGACTGCCAAATGTTACAGTAAGATATATGGCAGCATATTTTAAACCTCTGATTCTGTGATTCTTTCTACTACATATGAAAGATCAGAAACTAAGTACATCATAAAGCAGTAGAGTAATTAATATTTTTCTACACTTATCTTAATAATCTTTTTATAATCTTTTTATAGGCTTATCTTAAACTATATTATTTCTTCAGATAGCCTTTCAGATCTGTATATCAGTTTTTTAACATAGAAAGTAACATTAAGAAATAGCAATCCAAGGGCTGCTTATTTCNGGATGTGAGGAGGAAGTTCTTCAGTATGAGAGTGGTGAGAGCCTGGCATGGGTTGCCCAGGGAGGTGGTCAAGGCCCCATCCCTGGTGGTGTTTAAGGCCAGTCTGGATGAGGCTCTGGGCAGCCTGATCTAGGGTAGGGTGTCCCTGTCCATGTCAGGGGGTTTGGAACAGATGATCCTTGTGGTCCCTTCCAACCCTGACTGATTCTATGATTGATTCTATAGTATTCATATTAAATAACTGAATGCACAAGTATATATGTGTTCATAGTAAGACAATACAGATTTTAGAATATTGCTTATGTAGTGGATTTTTTCATTGTGTCCCCCCCTTTTATAAAACATCAATGTTTCATAAAAACAGCATTTCCATTTTTATTTAAATAGCTGTACTTAACCAACATAGCATTTCTTTTGATTTTCTGATATATAAGTGAATCAAACAAAACCAAACAACCAAAAAAAAAAGGTCCAAAAATTCCCAGAAAACCCACAAAACAATTGTAAGTAGTAATTTACTTAACATTCTATGATTCATAGCAATGAAAGATATTTGTCTCTCCTAAAGGACAGTTCAAAATCATCATTTTTTTGGGGTAAGTTTCATATTTTATTTTGGCTATAGTTGTGCACTATTTTGAATAGTAGAACAGTTGAGGTCCAAAGGGACCTTTGGAGGTCAGCTAGTCCAGTCCTGCTGCTCAAAGCAAGGTCATCTACAGAAGGTTTCTCCAGGCCATGTCCAGATGAGTTTTGAATATTTCTAAGAATGGAAACTCCATAACCTCTGTGGGCAACCTTTTGCAGTTTTCAAACACTCTTAGAGTAAAGAAGTTTTATCTTATTTTTAAGTGGAATTTCCTTTCTTTATATTTGTGCCCATTACCTTTCATCCTTTCACTGGATACTACTGGAAAGAGTCTGGCTTCATCTTCATTATTCCACCCATCAAGTATTTCTACAAATTGGTAAGATCTCCCATGAGCATTTTCTTTTCCAGCCTTAATAGGTCCTCTTCTCAAATGACAGATGCTCTATTGTACTTTTCTGAACTTGCTCCCATATTTCCATGTTTGCCTTACACAAGGAAACATGGAACTGAATGTGTCTCACCAGTGCTAACTGGAGAAGGATTACGTCCCTTGACTGGCTGCCAAAGTTCTTCCTAATGCAGCCCAGGACACTGGTGGCCTTCTTTACTGAAAGCTGGCTCTTATTGAACTTGTTGTTCACTAGCACATGTAGGTCTTTCCCTGTAAAACTTTTTTTCCAGCCAGTCAGTCCCAAATGTCTACTAGGTCACAGGACTATCCCTCCCTTGGTGCAAGGCTTTACATTTGTCTGTGCTGAACGTGAGGTGCCTGTCAATCCATTTCACCAGTCTGTTAATGGCTCTCTGAATTGAGTCATACTGTCCTTAAATCCAGGACTGGAATGCTGCTACTTCCCTTGTAATCACTCTTTAGAATTCTGAACTTCGTGGCCATTTCTGCTAAGGCTGCTCCTAACTTTCTTATCACTTCTTTCTTTTAGATTGTGATGGTTTGGGAGTTACCTGCCCCCCTACTCTATGAAAATCACCCAGACTAGACTCAGCCAGATGGAAGTTAAGGACTGAAGCTCTATTTACAGCTTAGCACAATTTACAAGTAGATATATACACAATAGACAGGAATAGGTACAGAAATACACAGAAATGTACAAGTTAAAGGTAATACAGAAACACAATTCCCATTCCAGAAATCAGAGGCCCCAGGAGGGGCTTGAACCACCCTTCCACCTTCTTTCCATCCCTCTACCTTACCCCAGGGTCTGCCTTACATGCAAGGTGAGTTTGGAGGAGTTAGAGTGATTAGTTGGGTTACACAGCAGAAAGCCATCAGACACACTAGTTCCTAGAGACAGAGAGACTCTCTGTGTCTATGTTTGTGTCCTTGTTTTTATACATCTCAGCAAGCCTGAGTGAAGTAGACATCACCATTGTTTTCTTTTCGCAGCCTATAATCTGATTTTTTTTCATTAAAATATTCCAATTAGCCTCAAACCAGCACATAGATAAGAATTAATCTGCTCCAACAAAGGCCTTCCCTTTCCTGGCCCCTCCATAATCATGTGTGCCAGGATCACCAATGTGTTCCAGCAATCTCCTGAATTGCTTGTGATCTTCTGTGTTGCCCTTCCAGCAGATATCAGGTTGATTGATCCAGTTTTCTGAAAAAGGCCTCCTCTTCCTTCTTCAAGATCAGGTAGTTTGTAACAGGCAGCCACACTGACCTGCCTATTAATCCAACTGCAACACCATTTGTCTGTCTGCTAATGCTGACCTTAGTACTGATTCTTAATACTGACCCTTGGCTCTTCATAGAATCATAGAATCACAGAATGGTAAGGTCGGAAGGGACCTCAAAAATCATCCAGTTCCAACCCCCTGCCATAGGCAGGGACACCTCCCACTAGGACAGGGCACTCAAGACCTCGTCCAATGTGGCCTTCAACACCTCCAGGGAGGGAGCAGCCACAACCTCCCTGAGCAACCTTTGCTAGTGCCTCATTACCCTCACTGGAAAGAACTTCCTCTGTTTGTAGGCAAACCTCCATGGATTTCCTCTACAACTACCACAAAAAGTGCAATCATTCTCCTTGCCTTCTCAGATTGCTTTTATCCATCACTGCAGTGACATGAGTTACCCCCTCACATCCGTGTGATCTGTGCTAGTTTTAGTTGTCTGGCCTCAGGAGGAGGGATGGTGGATGGGGAAAGGGGGTCTATCACCTCTCCCTGCAATGGCTCAGTGGAAGTGCTGGAACCAGCACCCCTGAGCAAGCTGGAGAAAGGCAATGTTAATGAGTTATTCGATACTCTACTGACATCAAGCTCACAGCAAAAGGAAAGGGCTGGCTGGGGGTGAAATGGATTTATGGCACTTGGAATTCATCCTATGCATGCTACAATTTGTAAAGTTTCCTATTCATGTTTTTTTGTGGCTTTTTTTCTGCTTCTGGGCATAGGTAGTACCCTTTTCTCTTTGATTCACCCATCATGTTGTTCACATTTTGCCTGTTTCCTTGCCTGCTACATACACGGGTATTTTTCTATGTATTATCTTGCATAATTTCAGTATTTTTTCCCTAGCTCAGTTCCCTAAAGTTCTGTGTTATCTGCCTTTCAGATCCTATTTCTCCTTGTCCCGGCCAGAAGTTGTTAGGGGAGGGGGGGGGTTGCTCCCTAGAGACAATGGTCTTAAAGAAGGACAGATCCCAATGAGATTATATGCCTGGAACTCCATGCAGCCAGCTTTGATTTCCTGTTTATTTCCCATGCTGTCTTCATTAGCATATGGTCATTTTGCAGAGACACACAGCCATGCTGACTTCCCAGAAAAGGCATTAGAACTTCCCCACAATGTTGTTCTGTAGACACTTCTTTATTGGAAGCATGTATTGAATTGGGTGCCCTGTTATGTTTTCAGGGGCTCTCTCATCCTTGCAACTTACATCTTTCACTTTTCAAGATGCTTTAACTGACTCAACTAACTCAGAAGATTACGGGGGTCCACTTCTCTCTCCTAAAGTTCTCCTAACCATGTTGGCATTTTGCCTCACTTGGTGAGGTGGATACCATCTCTTCCTAGCAGTTCTCAGCCCCAAAAGTGTGTCCTGTGATTGTAAGAGCCAAATTCTTAATTTTTATACCATCTGGGGATCTATTCCCTGCAAGCCAAGCAGATGTCAATCTGTTGGAGGGTAGGAGGGCTCTGCAGAGGGACCTGGACAAGCTGGATGTGTGGGCAGAGGCCAATGGGATGAGATTTAATGAGGCTAAGTGCAGGGTTCTACATTTTGGCCACAACAACCCCAAGTAGTGCTACACCTTGGGGAGAGAGTGGGAGAGCAGCCAGGCAAAAAGGGACCTGGGGGTACTGGTAGATCTGGTANTGGCAGTGGGAGTAGAGCAGAGTGGCTTCCTACTGCTCCCTGCTCCCTTGTGCTTCCCTGTGCCACTGTCTCACCACCCTCACTGCAAAGAACTTCCTAACACCCAGTCTAAATCTTCCCTCTTCCCATTTAAACCCATTGCCCCTTGTCCTGTCATTACAAGACCTTGTAAATTGCCCCTCCCCAACCTTCCTGTAGGCTCCCTTCAGATACTGGAAGGCTACTCTAAGGTCTCCTCAAAGCCTTCTCTTCTGCAGGCTGCAGAGCCCCAACTCTTGTAGCCTGTCCTCATAGCAGAGCTGCTCCAGCCCTCTGAGCATCTTCATGGCCCTCCTCTGGACCTGACCTGCTCCAACAGTTCCATGTCCTTCCTGTGCTGGGGCTCCAGAACTGCACACAGTACTCCAGATGGGGTCTGATGAGAGCAGAGTAAAGGGGGAGAATCACCTCCCTTGCCCTGCTGATTTCAAGATAACCACAAGGAATTACCCTGTTGCTGTAACTGTTACCCAGTTACTGATGATGGAAGTTACTTTTGCTTTCTGATTTTATTTCTTATGAGTTGTCATGACCTCAATTACTTTTCATTCAAATGTATTAATTTCAATAATGTACAATGCTCTTTTAATAATAATGTTATAACCCTTTCATTTTCACTTTACTACTGAAGTGTTGTCATTTGTGTTACTCATTTCTTCTGGTCATACACGAAGAAACATATCAATACTAAACTATGTACAGACTGTTCCATAGTAATTTAACAATTTCCAGGTGTCTGTATATGTACACTGTTACCCCTAGCTGTTGAAATTAATTATCTTTATAAATATTCATTTTGATAGGAATATTATTTTTTATTAATATTCAAAAACACATGGAAATTCCCTGAGATTCTTTGGATTTTTGGTTGACAGGAAGTAGTTGCACAAAGATTGTTTATGAACACAGAATTAAACAGTTTAAACAATCAGAACTTGGAAAATAGGGATGTGAAAACAGGGAAAATTCTAACTGTGCTTATGGAGCCTTAGCATTAACTCCAGCAGATATACTCATGATGCTTTGATCCCTGAGTAAGTTTCCTGTACAAAGATGCTTCCAAATCTCACAATAATGATCCCATGGTAAAATACAAAATATTCCAGGCAGAGGGAAGGAGAGAAGAGCTGAGTTGCTGCTAAGCTGCTGGTGCAAGCTGCAAACAGGTGGCCACTGTGATTCCCAGTTAACGAGCCGCAAATGGGGTACTGCTCGGGGTGGAGGGGCAGTGCAGAAAGGTGCTGGGTTTCTAAATCACCCCTGATTAAACACAGCATTTTGAAAATGAAGCTGGCCAATAGGCACTGGCATCATTGTTCTGCCCAATGAATTCAAAGCTTCCTGCCTCATGTGACCACACAGCCACATTGAGGGGCAGCATCAGACACCTGACACGATGCTAAGCCCCTAGCCCTCAAAGCTTTGCTGGGGCCAAACCCTCCATTGTTTGCTCATCTACTCCCAGACCCACAAAAGGAGGAAGAGAGCAAGGATTTAACTGCCCTGGCAGGATTTATGCCCTACCAGGACACTAGCAAGGGCTGAACCAAGAGCTGAAGGATTCAGTGAATTCCTTATGGTTTTAAAGGAGTATATGACATATACAGGAAAGGATTATGTTTTTCTGATTTCTAATTCAGTGTTTTGGCCATGAGCACACATAATCATGTGGTCTAACTATGCCTGGAGTTCAGTATGTTTTAGCTACAACAGAGTTAGCTTTGCATGAAATAGTCCTAGGAAAGAAGCAGAAATGTTTGGACAGCTTCNATTTCAAGATAACCACAAGGAATTACCCTGTTGCTGTAACTGTTACCCAGTTACTGATGATGGAAGTTACTTTTGCTTTCTGATTTTATTTCTTATGAGTTGTCATGACCTCAATTACTTTTCATTCAAATGTATTAATTTCAATAATGTACAATGCTCTTTTAATAATAATGTTATAACCCTTTCATTTTCACTTTACTACTGAAGTGTTGTCATCTGTGTTACTCATTTCTTCTGGTAATACATGAAGAAGCATATCAATACTAAACTATGTACAGACTGTTCCATAGTAATTTAACAATTTCCAGGTGTCTGTATATGTACACTGTTACCCCTAGCTGTTGAAATTAATTATCTTTATAAATATTCATTTTGATAGGAATATTATTTTTTATTAATATTCAAAAACACATGGAAATTCCCTGAGATTCTTTGGATTTTTGGTTGACAGGAAGTAGTTGCACAAAGATTGTTTATGAACACAGAATTAAACAGTTTAAACAATCAGAACTTGGAAAATAGGGATGTGAAAACAGGGAAAATTCTAACTGTGCTTATGGAGCCTTAGCATTAACTCCAGCAGATATACTCATGATGCTTTGATCCCTGAGTAAGTTTCCTGTACAAAGATGCTTCCAAATCTCACAATAATGATCCCATGGTAAAATACAAAATATTCCAGGCAGAGGGAAGGAGAGAAGAGCTGAGTTGCTGCTAAGCTGCTGGTGCAAGCTGCAAACAGGTGGCCACTGTGATTCCCAGTTAACGAGCCGCAAATGGGATACTGCTCCGGGTGGAGGGGCAGTGCAGAAAGGTGCTGGGTTTCTAAATCACCCCTGATTAAACACAGCATTTTGAAAATGAAGCTGGCCAATAGGCACTGGCATCATTGTTCTGCCCAATGAATTCAAAGCTTCCTGCCTCATGTGACCACACAGCCACATTGAGGGGCAGCATCAGACACCTGACACGATGCTAAGCCCCTAGCCCTCAAAGCTTTGCTGGGGCCAAACCCTCCATTGTTTGCTCATCTACTCCCAGACCCACAACAGGAGGAGGAGAGCAAGGATTAAACTGCCCTGGCAGGATTTATGCCCTACCAGGACACTAGCAAGGGCTGAACCAAGAGCTGAAGGATTCAGTGAATTCCTTATGGTTTTAAAGGAGTATATGACATATACAGGAAAGGATTATGTTTTTCTGATTTCTAATTCAGTGTTTTGGCCATGAGCACACATAATCATGTGGTCTAACTATGCCTGGAGTTCAGTATGTTTTAGCTACAACAGAGTTAGCTTTGCATGAAATAGTCCTAGGAAAGAAGCAGAAATGTTTGGACAGCTTCTCAGATTATCACAGTATCACAGTATAAGCAAGGTTGGAAGAGACCTCAAAGATCATCAAGTCCAACCCATTACCACAGACCTCAAGACTAGACCATGGCACCAAGTGCCACGTCCAAACCTGCCTTGAACACCTCCAGGGATGGTGACTCCACCACCTCCCTGGGCAGCCCATTCCAGTGGGGAATGACTCTCTCAGGGAAGAACTTTCTCCTCACCTCCAGCCTAAACCTCCCCTGGCACAGCTTGAGACTGTGTCCTCTTGTTGTGGTGCTGGTTGCCTGAGAGAAGAAAGCAACCTCCTGCTGGCCACAAGCACCCTTCAGGTAGTTGTAGACAGCAAGAAGGTCTCCCCTGAGCCTCCTCTTCACCAGGCTAAACAATCCCAGCTCCCTCAGCCTCTCCTCATAGGGCTTGTGCTCGAGGCCTCTCACCAGCCTCGTTGCCCTTGTCTGGACATGTTCAAGTACCTCAATGTCCCTCTTAAATTGAGGGACCCAGAACTATTATGACAGCCTGACTTGTAATTGGACAGTAGTCCCTATATCACCTTATTTACAAAAGGCTTTGGTAACTTTACTCTGTTACTATACAGAGCAGACATCCCTGAAGTAACGAGCTGAAAAAGCTAGAGAGAAGTCTAGTCTGCAAACTAAATCCTAACTTTATGAACATTGTTGTTTTATTTCCTTTCCTTCATAGCAAAAGAAAGTGTAACATTTCCCTCAAGTATTCCCCATACCATGCCCTCTTCACAACGTTCTCTTGCCTTCAGTAGGCTGAACTGCCTCTGTGTCATCTGGATATTTCTTGACAGAAGTTTACTACATATAGGCAAACAGATCTGTGGACTAATTGCTGGAGTCTCAGACACAAACTCAAGAATGTCCAAACACTACACCACAGACAACAACTACAACCATATAAAAAGTCATGATAGGAAGTAGTGGGGGTGACTAATGTTAAAGGATGTATACATTTCTGTCAATAAGGAAGTGAACTTTCTGCCTTTAATGGTAAATTTTACAACTTCTCCTCCAATCTTGTGCTTTCAAACTGAGTTATGATACTCAAATTGGTCACAAAGAAGATTACAAAGTGTTTATACTATCTGGGTAACATTAATTACAGAACTGTTTTCAACAGTTAAAGACAGCTGTTAAGAGACTAATGGTGCACTTGTAGACAATAGAATATCATCTTGCAGCACTTGAGCAGCAGCTCTGTGTTTTGAGAAGGAAAGAAGGAAGAGGTTTCATATGAAGAATCTGTCCTCAAAAATAGAAGAATCTTAAAGGGACTTTGGTTAGCAAAAACATTTAGTCTATGCTGATCTGCTGCTCTNCAGCAAGAAGGTGTCCCCTGAGCCTCCTCCTCACCAGGCTAAACAATCCCAGCTCCCTCAGCCTCTCCTCATAGGGCTTGTGCTCAAGGCCTCTCACCAGCATAATTATAGCAATGTTACTATTTTTAAAATAAAAACATCTGCTTAAAAGTGAAGCTCTGGTCTAGGTTAGGTCACATGACTAATTTAAAGTAGTTTGTAATAGCAGTTTTCTTTGTTCAAGGCACATTCACAATCAGGTCATAAAAGTAATTTCTTTATGTTTCTCTTTCTAGAAATACTTGATGTTAAGTTTGTCTTTATGTGTTACAATTTCTATGACATAAACCCCAAACAGCAAGCCTTGCTACAAAACCAAGTCTGATGTAGTTGGTTAAAAATGATCATTAAATGAGAGAAACATTCAGATATCATTTTCTATCCCATTTTGGTGGTACAATGTCTTGTGAGACTGAAATGTTATTTGCTATTTACAGGGCTTTCTATTACGCAAAAATCTGATATCCAATTTCCCGTTTCATGTGGATCTTAAATTGTGTTTGTGTCCTGCACCCGTGCCAAGGTTCTGCATGGTAGATACTAAGGTGAATGCCAGGTCTGGATGCATACCACAAGGTAGTTAAGCCAAAACTGATGTGACAAACGATTTGAATTGGAGCCTTCCAGTCTACAGAGGAGATCTTCGCAAGAGCCTTCAGTTCTCCGCTTTCCAAATAAGAGACTCTGCTGTCTTATTCCTCCTTCCAAATTAAACTTGACACTCAATATGCTCACACCTCAGAGACTAACAAAGTATCCTCTGAGTAACCCCACAGTGCACACCGATTCCCTTACCTGGGAAGGTGTTATTATTGCCTTCAAAGGCAAAGTGGATGGCCTTTACAACAGCAGCATTGTTTTTGCATGAGAAGAGAATCTAAACCTCCAGAAAAAGAAGACATAAAGAAGGCTCAGATGTCAAATAGACTAGTCTGAAAGGTTTAAATGAAGGTTGACAGACTGGTGCTGAATGTAGAAGGATATCTATTGTCATTGTGCTACTGGCAGTGATGGGCATGTTAGTGCCAGAATGAGAAGGGAGCTTTCCTTTCAAATAGCTTACCTTGGGCTGATATATGAACACACCTACTGGATGGTTATAACTCTGTGCAGTGTAATGACCTTCACAACAATGGGCTGACATTTGATTTCTGTATGAAGTACTTGCTGCTGGCATTGACTGATAGTGGTCTGACTAATGTCACTGATCAGTGGATGTCTTCATATCATTATACCAATACTGCAAACTATTTTTTTTCCCCTGAAATAAATGTGAATTAGATGAAACTGAAGGCAAATACTGAGGAAAAATAAGAATTTTAGTGCCATAAAAATGCTGTTTTCTTTCTGCCCATGACAGTTAAAGAACAAGTTTTACATGGCTCTGTTTTAACACCAAATAAGAATAGATCTAAAGGCATACACATCTATGGAGCTGAAAATGATGGCAGCTTTATTAAAACCACAAATGATTTTTATATCATACTGAACTATCAAAGCCTCCATTTTCTGAGCCTTAGAATTTAAAATATCTCTAAAAACAAAAAGAATAAAAATTAAATGACCTCTCCTGAAAAATAAAGCCATGGTGGAATATGGATTCCAAAGGAATGGAAGAGTTCATAGGGCCAGATTTTTCTTGAGACTTGATGTTTTTTTCTGTGGAGATTGGTGAAGCCACATGGCAAGTTTACTCAATGTGCTGGTTTGAGCTAATTGGAATATTTTAATAGAGAAAATGATATTATAGGCTGTGAAAAGAAAACAATGGTGATGTTTACTTCACTTATAGGCTTGCTGAGATGGATAAGAACTCAAAACATGGATAAGCCACTTGGACTTGTCATCTCTTGGGCTGTCTAGCAGCTTCTGGCTTTTTTCTCCTCTCTGCTGAGTAACCTCACTAACCACTTTTCTTCTAATCCCCCTGGCCAATCCTCCAAGCTCACCTTGCATGTAAGGCAAACCTTGGGGTAAGGTATAGGGGTGGGGAGAAGGTGGAAGGGTGGTTGGGAGCCCCTCCTGGGGTCTCTGATTTCTGGGAGGGGAGTTGTGTTTCTGTATTACCGTTACCTTGTATATTGCTGTAAATATTCCTGTCTGTTGTGTATATCTCTGCTTGTACATTGTGCTGAGCTGTAAATAGAGCTTCAGTCCTTAACTTCCAGCCAGCTAAGTTCTAGTCTGGATGATTTTACAAAGTGTGGGGGGCAGGGAACTCCCAAACCATCACACTCAAGGTGATTTTATTCAAGACTGGTGGAGGCTTGAACAAAAACAATATCTGCACTAATTATAGCTGAAGCAAAAATCACCTTCCAGAGGAGTGAGAATTGAATCAAGCTAATAGTATGTATGGAACAAATTCTGAGGAAAATAGACTTTTAATGAAGGAAGTCACTTGTCATTCATTAATGTATTTTTACTGCAGTGGCCAGATCTACTCAGAGACCATTCCAGTATTTTATCATCTCTAAAGCCAGCAAGCCAAATATTGCCTCTGTCCATTCCCAATGTTTTGTAATGCTTAAATCATATCTGCAGATTTTATTCAAGGAAAAAATATCTCAGCAACATGATACTTACACCACACCTACTCCTCAGGGAGCAGGAGTCTCTGTGGATTTCATAGCATGTTAGCATTAGTCTGTTGGACAGGTTCTCTTTTCTTTCTTTCTTTCTAAGCAGCAGCAATATTTCAGTTTGCCTTGGGGCTATTAAATGAAATGAAAATCAACTTGCATCACATGTTTAAAATCAGGAAGTAGAAATAGTGTTAAGTCAGAAAATATTAATGCCAGTTTGCTATGTGAGGCATCACTCAGAGATTTAAAAAAAAAAATTAATCCTGCATTCTACACAAAAATAGCTTCAAATCAAGTTTGCCAGCTTTTGTAGGACTCTGTCTTAAGTAAAGGGCTGAGCATGCCATGTTTTTCAGTGAAACACATTACAATAAGATGCACACTTTATATCAAGGGTACCTCATTATTGATGAGATTAAAAATACATATTGAGGAATGTAAAAATCCCTATTAATTATCATTATATATTAATTGATGGGCTCAGATTTGGCTAATGGTAGGTCAGCCTTGGAGCCATCTGGAACTGGTTTGTCAGCCAGTGGTTTCTTCTTACATAAGCCTTCCCTACAGCTCCTCCACTAGCAAAACCTTGCCACTTACAGCCAATATGTTGTTATTTCTTTAGAGTGTGATCTATAGGTTGGTTTTTTTTTTTTTCATTTAGAACATTTTTTTTTGTGTGTGTATTGCACTGCTTTTATACTGCAGGCTATAAAACTGTTTTACTTTCTTTATCTGCCACGTAATTTATGATCCAGACCTTTCAAGATATAAAAAGAACCTGTCTCATGGGTGATTTTAGTTTTAACAAAAACTGAGTGGGAACAAGGCTTGGGTCAAGCACTCTACAGACTATCAGAAGAATCTATAAAAACCGACACAGACAGCTCTATACATTATGGTCTGCAAGGAAGTTGTAAAGTTACTAAAGTTACTTTGAAGAGTTGACAGAAGATCAGAAATATTGTCTCATTTTTTGGTGAGTTTTTTGTTTGGTTTTTTTTTTTTGTTCTAACTCAGTTTTCTTTTCATATTATATAAAGCTACAGATATCTGTCTAAGAAGGTGTGAGGCCCCAAGTTGTTTTCGTTGGTTCAAACAGTGTGTGGCAGGGCACATCCAAGTCCCTGCCCCACCAGTGGTTTGAGTGGGGTGTGAAACTGTTTTCCTTCCCCCCCCTGCACCTCTGGCTCCAGGGGTTTGGAATGTGGAAAGAAGTAGGCATGAACTTGCTTTCTTCTCTCAGGCAACCAGCACCAGAACAAGAGGACACAGTCTCAAGCTGTGCCAGGGGAAGTTCAGGCTGGAGGTGAGGAGAAAGTTCTTCACTGAGAGAGTCATTCCCCACTGGAATGGGCTGCCCAGGGAGGTGGTGGAGTCACCGTCCCTGGAGGTGTTCAAGGCACGTTTGGACCCATGTCCAAACCACTTGGTGCCATGGTCTAGTCTTGAGGTCTGTGGTAATGGGTTAGACTTGATGATCTTTGAGGTCTCTTCCAACCTTGCTTATACAGAAAAAAAACAAAACAAAAAAAAAAAAAACTTCCTTCCCCCACCCCTGCAGGCTTGAATGGGGAAGGGCAAATTGAACCACAAAATATGACT
>WBNM01036884.1:0-10206 GCA_013399055.1 Ramphastos sulfuratus | reverse complement strand
ACAGCAACTGAGTCCTGGGCTGCATCAAGAGCAGCGTGGCCAGCAGGGCAAGGGAGGGGATTCTGCCCCTTTACTCTGCTCTTGTCAGACCCCATCTGGAGTACTGTGTACAGTTCTGGAGCCCCCAGCACAGGAAGCACATGGGTCAAAAGGAGAGCCACAAAGATGATCAGAGGGCTGGAACAGCTCTCCTATGAGGACAGGCTACAAGAGTTGGGGCTCTTCAGCCTGGAGAAGAGAAGGCTTCAAGAAGACCTTATAGTAGCCTTTCAGTATCTGAAGGGAGCCTACAGGAAGGCTGGGGAGGGACTATTTACAAGGTCTTGCAATGATGGGACTAGGGGCAATGGGTTTAAACTGACAGAGGAAAGATTTAGACTGGATGTTAGGAGGAAGTTCTTTACAGTGAGGGTGGTGAGGCACTGGAACAGGTTGCCTAGGGAGGTTATGGATGCTCCTTCCCTGGAGGTGTTCAAGGCCAGGTTGGACGAGGCCTTGAGTAACCTGTACTAGTGGGAGGTGTCTCTGCCTATGGCAGGGGGGTGGAACTAGATGATCCTTAAGGTCCCTTCCAACCTTACCATTCTATGATTCTATGATTCTATGAAAAAAACATGGAGCATCAGACATCATTCTAGTCAACCTTCTCATAGAGACCTGCAGATTTTGGAAGGTGGAAGAGAAAGGCACTCAGAGACAGAACAGGCAGATACCTTGTGAAATCAGAAACCAGACAAAACTAAAAAAGAAAAATCTGTCACCCAAAATGATTTGAACTTCTGTTTATCCCCAGATTGAGTGGGGATTGACTGATTAATTGACTTCATTCCTTCAAGGGGCAGTCAGCAGTATAAGGCGCCTATTTGGTTTCCATTGCTTCTTGGGAAAGTTCTAAGACAACACAGCCTGCAAACTGACTATGTGTGCCATGTGCAACAGAAAAGTAGTACGTTCTCCTGTGGCAGTTCTAGCATCCTCTATTACTGTATTCTTTATATAGTTTATTCTGAAATTTAAACAAGTAGCTACAGCTGAGAAGATATCCGTCTTTCAGGATAGGGCAATTGCAGGAACAACACAAAGGATGAGCAGCCAAGTCCCTTAAAATCATGGAAAGGAACAGGATAAGGTAAGAGAGCTTTTCCATTTCTCAAATATTTCGTGACACAGAAGACCACATTTCTTCCTTACTCATGCTTTTTTCTAGCAGTGTACAAATAATCCAGAATATCTAGAAGATTCACGCTACACGTTATCTAAATGATGGGACTGAAAAAAAAAAAAAGGACTATATATTGATTGCCAGCCACTTCGTAAAGAAAACAACTCAGCAGCAAGAAACAGTGATATTGTCAGTACAATGAATGAAGTATATATCAGATGAGGCCACCAGCAACATACGTCAGTTGCATGATTGGTGCTCTACCACAGTATCTGATGGTTGTGCTCAACAGACATTCTGATCTTTTCATGCTCTATATTCCTGATTCCTTGACTGGCTTTCATTTTTTCCCAAGCCTTAGAGTTTTCATCTGTATGTTCTGTTCTAGTTAAATCCAGAAGCAGCAAAGCATATCCAAATTTTATCAAAAGACACAGAACGCACACAAGGAAAACTGATTTTGTTCTCAGTGCACACAGTGTTTTCAAGATGCATATCAGTAACACAACAATCATACACAATTCAAACCAGAAGGCATACCTTGACATGCTCCAGTGCGAACATTAGGGATGAAGCCACGACGGCATGGCTGAGGTTGAGCAGGGCACATTTCACAGGGGTGACCCCATGCACGCCCAATGGTTGCACAACAGAGCGTTTTTGTGCAAACAATTCCAGTTAGCTGGCCCTGACACATCTGATTGTTAACTAGCGTGAAACATGGGCCTGTTCTGTAATCTGAAAAAAAAGAAAGAACACTGTATTATTCAAGACAGTATATAAGAAACTATAGAAGGATCACTTTTAAATCCAAGACATATTAAGAAACTTTTAAGAGGACGTGGAAATGTAAGCTATGTCACCGCTTACAGAAGTAGAACAACACCTTCCATAAAAGGTAATGATTTTCACCAGGTTATCTTCCAGTTAATTTCTTTCTGATAGGTGCAAATAATGAAAAGCAGTTGGACCCAAAACTGATCTGTGGATTGACAATGTATCCAGTAAAATTCATAATAAGTGAAAGAGTTTTACAAACAAAAAAAGCAACTACAAGAGTACATCACATTACAAAAACAAGGACCAGGAACTGGTTTTCCTGCACCTAGGTTACTTCATGGTAGTTTGTGGGATGGAATTACAGATCACAGCCTCTACACATTTGTTCATTGCACACTGGTCAAGAATCAGACCTAGCAACTGTCACAGAATCAATATTCCTGCTGGAATACTTAGTGCAAAACAGTGCAACCCACAGAGAAGTAATTGATAATCCATCATTAATTTTCAAAGGAATGAGACAGTACAACCTGTCCAAGCTATATTGAGTATATGGAGTATAGCACGCAAACAGTAAGAGAATATACTCCTAGCCAAATTCCTGTAAATACGTAAATTATTAATATTCAACCTGTGCAAACTGAAAAAAATTTTGACCTTACAAGGCAACACAAACTGCGAACAACTATTCACTGAAAATCTATAGGAACAAATGAGAACCAGATTGGTTGTTCTAGCCAGATTTCATATCCTTACGGAAACTTTAAGAGGAGTGGAAAAAAAAACAAAACTGCAAAGCTTACACTCAGACTCGGTCATGCGAAATAAGATGTAAGAACTGGGGTTATAGCTGCTCTCTCTGCCACTTGCCCTATTCTTTCCTTCTGTGAAAAACAGACTCCAATACTGATATGTGGGTCACATACTGTCTTCTGCACACTTTCACAGAATCACAGAATATATCTGGTTGGAAGACACCTCAAATATCATTCAGGTCAACCCTCAACCCACCACCAAAGAGTCAACGCTAAACCACGTCCGAAGCACCAGGTCCACACACTGCTTAAACACCTCCAGGGTCAGTGACTTCACCACTGTCCTGAGCAGATCATTCCAATGTTTGATAATCCTTTCAGTGAAGAAGTATTTCCTGACACTCAGCCTAAAACTCCACTGGTGCAGCTTGAAACCATTTGCTCTAGTCCTGTTGCTTTATAACAAGAGGCTGGCCCCCTCCTCATTCCAACCTCCCTTCAAGTAGTTGTAGAGAGCAGTAAGGTCTCCCCTCAGCCTCCTCTTTCTAGACTGCACAATCCCAGCTCCCTCAGTTTCCTTGCAGGCCAGGTGTTCCAGGCCCCTTCTGAGTCTCGCTGTCTTGCTTTGGACACCCCCCAGTACTTCAATGTCCTTCTTGTAGTGAAGCAGGCTCAAAGTGAACACAGTGTTGGAGGTGTGGTCCCACCAGTGCTTAGTACAAGGGAACAATCATGTCCCTGTTCCTGTTGGCCATGATGCTTCTAATACAAGACAGGATGGTGTTGTGTTTAGAGTGCAATTTGTCTCACAACCAAGCTACAAATAGGACAACTGATGCCCTCTAGAACTTGGTATTTTCAACCCAAAGGAAAAAAACAAGGAAATTGGAACATTATGTCTAGTTCTGGGCCCCTCATTTCAAGAAGGACCTCAGAGCACTACTTGAAAGAGTCCAATACAGAGTCACAAAGATGATCAAGGGAGTGGTACACATTCCTTATGAGGAAAGGCTGAGGGAGATGGACCTCTTTAGCTTGGAGGAGACTGGAGAGTGACCTCATTAATGTTCATAAATATGTGAAAGGCACGTGTCAGGAGGACAGAGCCAGGCTTTTCTCAGCAACAGGACAAAGGGCAAGTGGTGGAAGCTGGAGCACAGAAGGTTCCATATGAACATAAGGAAAGCACCTTTTCACTGTGAGGGTGACAGAACACCGAACAGACTGCCTGAGACACTGTGGAGTTTCTTTCTCTGGAGACATTCAGAACCCACCTGGACACATTCTTGTGTGACCTAGGCAATCCTGCTCTGGCAGGGAGGTTGGAGCAGGTGGTCTTTCGAGGTCCCTTCTAACCTCTAACATTCTGTGATTCTGTGGATGTGAACTTTAATCTTTCTTGGTTTTCATTAGAAAATAATCTTCAGTTACACTTTCAACCTTTTCTTGCATCCATCAAGCCACAAAGACCTGTGCTAGTGGGAGGTGTCCCTGCCTATGGCAGGGGGTTGGAACTAGATGATCCTTAAGGTCTCCTTCCAACCTTACCATTCTATGATTCTATGATTCTATTCTATAGAATTTTTAGTGAAACACAGATGTTATAAAATCACTGTTTGCTAGAAAAAAGTTTCAGTGATCTTTCATCCAACATACTGGAAGACACAAGGCTTTACAACAGTCGGTTTAATTACATCTGAGGGCTTTGACAAATCCAGAGAGATTAATTTTTAATATACAATACAGATCCTGATGACTGATAGCAGAAGACTGTGATCTCATCAAGCTATAACCTCATATGAAAACAACAAATATTTGAAACACAGACTCCAGCCATCGGAGATATAGATTCCAGTGACTCAATCTTGTATGGATTTTAGTTAAGGGGTAAGGAAAAGACTCCATCACAGATTATGACTGTGTACTTCTTTTATATAAAGTTTACTCATGTATCACAAAGATGGAGGGGGCATAAATGGCAGACTGCACACCTACAATTTCCAAAGCTTGCCTTCACCAGGACTGACAATCTCGACATTCTAGCTTACGTGGAAATTGCTATTCAGAAAGTAAGTAATTCTGCTGGATGGTATTGTGTAGCGCATTTGTAGCCCATATTCTCCTAGGTATGTTTGTTAACAGGACCAGTTACACTAGGTATAAAAATACAAATTATATATTTTTCTGTTTAATGTTTGGTGATCCACAGGCATATTATGGAAAAGATCTTTCATGGCAAGGAGTTTGGAATTCGATCAGACAAGATTAAACTTGGAAGTTAAATCTGAGTAGTGATTTGTATTTGAGCTCCATTACTTTCTTGTAAGACATAAGATGATTATGTGTACACTCTATCATCATTAGCAATGAAAAGTGTGGTTTGGAGAGTGTGTTTGAAAGAGAGATTAGAGAATGTAACCAGACTACAAAGAGTATTTATGCAAGAAAATATGAGTTAGATATAAGATATCAATACACTCATTGCTTAATATATCCTATTAAGTAAGAAACGTATGCTCTGGAGACTTATATATACATGCCTACTCATTCCATAATAGGCAGAGGATATATAAATCACAGTGTTGAGGTGCTATAACCAAATAACTTCCAAAAGTGTAAGTCTGCAGGAAGGCATTTGAAAATCTGACTGCTGTAATTTAAACAGTAGGACAGAAAAAAACCCAAAACAGCCAAAACCCAAAACTATTATTAAGCTTTCAGGCAGACCTGTAAAGAAAAAAATAGATTCATCTCAAAATGCTGAGATCCTGAACAATACTTCTGAATAATGACATATAAGCAACACATTCTGAGCTCCTTGAGAGAACATGCAGCTTATACAACCTTAGGTCACAGAAACATAGCAGCAGACCAGGTAAAGTAACCTAACATCTGCACCCAATCAGAACAGCTCTTCGTACAGCTATGGCAACTCTATTTTAAACAGGATGTAAGGTTTCAGAAGCATGCTTCACAGTAATTTCTATTTTTTTTTTTTAATAATGTAATAAAAATAGTACCCATAACAGACATATCAATTTTAAAAATCTTTATCCATTCAGTTTATCCAAAATTAAGTCCAAAGGTAAGGAGTCTGGTTAGTGGCTGGTCTTCTAAGAGGTACACATTAAGATTTCACAATATGAAATGAAGGCAGGTTAATAGTAAAGTACATCTGTTCATGTAAAGGTCTCTAGTCACATAGCATATTTTCAGTTACGAGAAGTAAGCACACTAAAAGCCATTCTGATGATACTTCATAGTTTCAAGTAAAGCTATGGATTTGATTCAGAAATTACCATGTGAGGTTCTGTGGTTTGTTTTATAGTCACTTAGACTATATTATTATTATTAAGGTTCATCTGACCTTAAAAGTCCTGAGTTTATAAATCAAGCACCTCTTACACACCCATTTTCTTGTCTTATTGTTAGGTGTTTCTTCACTTGCTCCTCTCTCAGCATTGCTGCCAGAATAGTTTTGCCAGACAGGACATTAATTATAAATAAATTCTTGCTTAGAAAGGGTAACTGCTTTGGTTATGAAAGTAATTTTCAGTACATATATGTAATGCTTATTTTTAAACTTCAGAGAATTATATTCCAATATAAAATCATAGAACCACTTAGGTTGGAAACCACATTTAAGATCCCTAAGTCCAACCATTAACGTAGCACTGCCAAATGGTAAGTGCTCCATCACCACGTTTTTTAGATACTTACAGGAATAGGGACTCCACCACCTCTCTGGGCAGCCTATTCCAGTGTGTGATAACCCTTTCAGTAAAAAAAAAAAATCTTCCTAACATCCCATCTAAACCTCCTCTGGCTCAGCTTGAGGCTCTTTGATCTTGTCCTATCACTTGTTATTTGGGAGAAGAGACTGATACCCCACCCTGCTACAACCTCCTTTTGAGGTAGCTGGAGAAAGCGGTAAGGTCTTTCCATGATCTCTTTCTCTAGGCTAACCCACTCCAGTTATTTCAGCTGATTCTCTTTAAGTCTTGTTCTCTAGACCTTTCACTAGCTTTGCTGCTCTTCTTCTGGACACAGTAGAGCATACCTCAA
The DNA here is from genome assembly GCA_013399055.1 of Ramphastos sulfuratus. Taxonomy (NCBI): domain Eukaryota; kingdom Metazoa; phylum Chordata; class Aves; order Piciformes; family Ramphastidae; genus Ramphastos; species Ramphastos sulfuratus. The sequence continues at coordinate 3,444 of WBNM01036884.1, read as the reverse complement.
TAAGCATCGTGACCTGAAGAATGACTCCTTTTATCAGAAAACTAAACTGGGGTTTAATACTATTTAATTTAACAAGTACCTTTTTTTTTTCTGTCTTGTCATCAACAGTTAAAAAAATCTGGAAATAGCATACTGTACTTCTAATTTTAACTACACTACAGCATTTCTATTCTTTCACAGAAACGTATTTTCTGTATCGGACTATCTAATGATCATGGTTCTTAGGACCATTTTTAAATCCCTTTTGAAAAATTCTGCCTACTCTGATTCCACCCTCAATTTAAAACTGGATATTTGGCAAGGAACCTGTCACAATGATCAGAAACCTAAGAATTCCAAGTGTTGGATATGGTCCTATATTCACTTATTTTATTTTTCTTCTTGTACCTCTAGCCAGAACTAGATGATTCACATGAAGGTGTGTAAAACCTGCTGTAAGTAGGCATGAGATAACCTGTGTGCCATATTATGTTTCCTCTTTGTATCTAACACCCACTGCCTCAAAACCTGAGGAAAACATTGCTCTCATTTGGGACAATACATTGAAATATTTCAGCACACATGAAAGGATCCAATTTCTATCCGAATTTTGTCAGTCTTAGCTGCCACAGTTTAATACTGTGTTAACTAACCACTCCTGCCCATGGAATTTTTACCTCTTCTCAAGTAATTCGAAAGAGAAAAGTGAGAAACAAAGGGAAGGGAAAGTTAAAAGGTACCTAGACACACTGGGATGCAAAAATCTGAAGAAACAGGAAAACTTGAAGTTTCTTTTCACAGGAAAGCACAGACTGAAGGCTCCTAACACCAAAACAATGTTTCTGTGTCAAACTCAAGAGCGCTACTTGTGGTGCAGAGGCAAGTCTCCTGCACCCACATAACGTGGATGCGAAAGCTCCAGAAGGGCAAAAGGACACAGACACAGTCCTGGAGCACACATTACATTAAACTCTGCACCTGATATCTGTGAGTGTTAGAAATATTAGTAGGAAGCAATTGTGAAGTCTGTTTCTTCCTTTTTATTTAAACTGAACTCTACAGAACCATAAAGAAATAAGGAAGCAATGTGCTTGGAAGTATTTTTAACTATAAGGTATTTGGAATACTGTTATTTCTATTACTGAAAACATTAAGCATGATGGTCAGTATAAATCAAATGAGAAGCAAGTAAAAGAGGAGGTCTGAGATATGTCCTGCCCACCCCCATCAATGAAACAACAAAACCTAATACTTGATAAACCTGTTTTGCTGCCCTACAAAGCTAATTTGCCTTTCTTAAGGACATTTTAAGGAACCGCTTTCCCTTAAGGATGATCTAGCAAACATTAATGAAGAGATGAGGAAAGAGGTAATTTCAACTACTACTATTTGCAGGCTCAAGTGTAACAACCAGTTTATTATTACTGACACTTCAAATACTGATTTCATATATCAGCACTATTAGGTAAGTAACATAATACATAGGACCTAGATGCTGGAAAGTAGTACCTGCTGTGATGGTTATCAAGAACTTTATTTCCTTCCAAAAGAAAAATCAGCACAGTGACTGAATGTTCAGGAAACAGAACCTTTAGAGTGCAGAGATTAGGTCTGTACTGGTAAAGATCTGAAGTTAAACTCACCTTGCCAGAAAATGCTCCAACAGGAAACACATTGGAGAAGTAACTTTTTACCAAACCTCTGAGAGGATGCTGTGGCAAACTTCTGTATAACTTCCCCTAACATTCAGAGGTCTCCAGGAACACAAAGCTTATTTTTGCTGCTTATTGCTGCACGTGCTCCTTGATTATTGACATTTTTTTCAAAGAAACTATCTGAATTTTCCCCTTTTCAATGTGAAATCCAAATGTTTTGATAATTGAAAGTAAAACTGAACTCCACCTTCTTGCAATGGGAAATCTCACAACGTGTGACTCCTAAGCACAGTAAACAGCAGGATTGGAAGTGCAAGGCAACCACCATTCTACCACTGATTTGGCATAAATGACAGCATTGCCCAGACCTTGTGTTTTAAATAAAAAAAAAAAAAAATAGAAGGACTTCAGGGCTTTCCTTGATTAACTGACTATTAAAGGGTTGGTCATATTCATAGTTGAACTTGAGCTGAGACCACAAATCCAAAATGTAAGCATATGCAAATACCGTTCTTCTTGCTCAACTCCAACATCTGTAGATCATAAGTCACAGTATGCAAAAAGATATTTAAGCATTACAAAGGTACGTATGTTTGTTTTATTAAAGATTATCTTTTTTTCCCTTCTATTTTAATCATCCTAATATGGAAAACTTTTTTCTGCAGTAATGCTTAGCCGCAACATAGAGGGTTCATCATAAGGAAGATTTCAAAGGCAACAGAAGCTAGAGGAATTGTCATGATTCAGCTTTGCTATAAATGAAAAGCACTGTAATCAAAGGTAACATCCAACAACTCACATAAAAAAACACCTAGTCTCTTGGAAAATGAGAGAGATTTCTAACAGCTATTAATTTCTAATGGAAAAAGTAGTCTGTGGGCAGCATAGCTATTTAGACTAAGAAGTTCACATAAACCAAATCCTGAATAGTAAAGTCTGAGACTCCTATTCCCATGACTTTGTGTTGTTGTTCAGAAAAAACTTTTGTGTCAATTCCTTTAAGTATTTAAAACAGTAACGTTTAAGATTAATTTGAACAACAAGCACTGAAGTCTTTTAAACATTTTAAATTGTGAGTCAGTTGAGCCACATCCTCATGATTTATATAGAATTTATTTTGACATGTAATAGTGAAGACAAGCAGCTAAGTTGAAATAGGTTTTGAACATGCTGAATATATCACGAAGGCTTGAACGCTTTTATACAGCTGACAGTTTACATTTTCAGGTTTAATTTTAACTGCTGTTCTGCTGATCCCACGTGACCATTTCCAACCATCTCCTGCAATACAATACTTTCCATCACACAAACTCCTGTGACTGATTAGGCAACTTAATATACCTACAGCAAGTAAAATAAGGAGGGCAGCTCTAAATGAATGAAGGAAGGAAAAAAAGGCACGTTTAATGCAGGAGTCTATGTAGGCTTTGTAGCTTTTAGCAAAATGCCAGTTTCCACCAGTACTGCTGTCACGGCTATTCTAAGCACATTCTCAATTTTCCCCTTTCTGGGACAGCAAAAACAGCGCTTTTCCAAAAGCAACATCCCAGGGTTTGTATGTTCATTTTAACCTAATTGATATTCTGTCAGTTTTAAGCAGATAAAAGTATTATCTGCAGATATTAAGCCTCTCTTTTTTTTTTTTTTTTAAATTAACTCATTCTTTCACACCTAAACACATTGGAAAGAATGGCAAAATACGAGACAACCACTAATATTTCTGAAATAAAATACAATTTTCTGTGATCGGTCTGAAGAAAATGCTTTAACTATCGTAGGATATAAAGCAGAATCACAGAAAGATTCAGGT